>RJWM01017674.1:0-42608 GCA_004363535.1 Dasyprocta punctata | reverse complement strand
ATTGATGTACCCTGCAAAACTGTCCTTCAAAATTGATGGAGAAATAAGATACTTCCATGACAAAGAGCAGTTGAAGAACTGCATGACCACCAAACCAACCCTGCAAAGAATACTAAAAGATATTCTAGATAGACATAAAAATAACTATGACTTCAACAACACCAACAGAAAAAAACCAGTAGGTAAGGCAAACGATCAGAGGGAAAAAGTAAAGAACCAACAGCAGAAAGATAACATGACAAAAATAAGCCAATACATATCAGTTATAACCATTAATATAAACGACCTCAATTCACTAATTAAAAGAAACGGACTGGCAGAATCGATCAAGAAACAACATCCAACTATAATGCTGTATACAAGAAACTCATCCAACCCAAAAGAAAATTCATAGACTGAAAGTCAAAGGAGGGAAAACAATATTTCATGCAACAAGAACTCAAAAAAAAAAAAAAAACACAGGGGTAGCTATTCTTTTTTTCTTTTCTTTTCTTTTTTTTTTTTTTTTTTTTTGCGGCACCGGGGATTGAACTCACAGCCTTGCGCCTGCCAGGGCAGGCGCTTAAGCCACTGAGCCAAACTCCCAGCCCTGGTTTTTTGAGGCAGGGTCGCACTATGTAGCTCAGGTCGGCCTTGCACTGCGTTGTAGCCCAAGCCGGCCTCGAACTCACAACGCTCCGCCTACCTCAGCCTCCCGAGTGCTGGGATTAAAGGAGTGCACCACCACACCCGGCTAAGGGGTAGCTATTCTGTTTGCAGACAATGTGAACTTCATACCAAGAATGATCAAAAGAGATTAAGAAGGTCAATACATACTAGTTAGGGGAAAACTTCAAGAAGAAGAGATAATAATCTTCAGTATATATGCACCAAATATGGGAGTACCCAGCTATATAAAAAATAATAGAAATGAAAAATCAAATAAGCAATAATACAATTATAACAGGGGAACTTAACACTCCACTGACACAAAGAGACAGATCAACTAGACAGAAAATCAGCAAAGAAATAACAGAACTGAATCAAACTTGTGAACAAATGGACTTAGTAGACATGTACAGAGTGTTCCACTCAACAACATCAGAATATACATTCTTCTCAGCTGCATATGGGACATTCTCTAAAATAGATCATATACTACCCCATAAAACATGCTTAAGTAAATGCAAAAGAATTGAAATTATCCCATGGATATTATCTGATCATAGTGCCATAAAACTAGAAATTAATGACAAAAAAACTGCAAAAACTCCATAAACACATGGAAGTTAAATAATACACTCCTGAACAATCAATGGGTCACAAAGGAAATTATAGAGGAAATTAAACAATATTTACAAGCAAACGAAAATATAAATACGACTTACCAGAACCTGTGGGATGCAATGAAAGCAGTGCTCATGGGGAAATTTATTGCGATGAATTCCCACATCAGGAAAACAGAATGAACACAAATAAGCAACCTGATGTTACACCTCAAACATCTAGAAAAAGAAGAGCAAGTCAAGCCCAAAGCCAAAAGAAGGGAGGAAATTATAAAGATCAGAGCAGAAATTAATGCAATAGAGACTAAGAAAAAGAATTAATGAATCAAAGAGTTGGTTCTTTGAAAGAATAAATAAAATTGATAAGCCCCTAGCCAACCTTATTTAAAAAAGGAAAGAAAAAACTCAAATACATGCAATAAGAAATGAAAAGGGCAAAATTACTACAGACTCTGTGGAAATACAGAAGACCATCTATACCTACTTTGAAAATCTTTACTTACATAGGTTTGATAACACAGAAGAAATGGACAGATTTCTGGAAACGTATGACTTACCAAAGCTGGATCAAGAAGATGTAAAACTGCTGAATAACCCAACTTCAGTTAATGAAATTGAAAGTGTAATTAGAATCTTACCAACAAAGAAAAGCCCACGTCCTGATGGATTCACAGCTGAATTCTACAAGAAATTCAAGGAAGACTTAATGCCAACACTCCTCAAACTCTTCAATGAAATTGAAAGGGAAGCAATTCTCCCTAACTCATTCCTGGAAGCAAGCATTACCCTAATACCAAAACCAGAGAAAGACCCAACTAAAAAAGAAAACTACAGGCCAATCTCCCTAAGGAACATAAATGCAAAAATCCTCAATAAAATACTGGCAAACAGAATGCAGCAAGTCATCAAGAAGATTACACACCACGACCAAGTGGGATTCAGTCCAGGAATGCAGGGATGGTTCAGCATACACAAATCAATAAATGTAATACACCATATCAATAGAGCCAAAGATAAGAATCGTGTGATCATTTCAATAGATTCAGAAAAAGTTTTCAATAAAGTCCAACACTCATTCATGATAAGAACCCTATGGAAAATCAGAATAAATGATCTTTACCTCAACCTGATAAAAGCCATCTATGACAAACCAACATCCAGCATCATATTAAATAGTCAAAAATTGAGAGCTTTCACTCTAAAATCAGGAACAAGACAAGGCTGCCCACTATCATCACTCCTATTCAATATAGTGCTGGAAACATTAGCCAGAGCAATTAGACAAGAGACAGAAATAAAAGGAATAAGGATAGGAAAGGAAGAAATTAAATTATCGTTATTTGCTGATGACATGATGCTCTACATAGAAGACTCCCAAAATTCCATTGAAAGACTTCTAGATGTAATAATCAAATTCAGTAAAGTAGCTGGATACAAAGTCAACACTCAAAAATCAATAGTATTCCTGTGCACAAACAACAAACTCACTGAGAGAGAAACAAGAGAAGTCACACCCTTCACAATAGCATCCAAAAAAATGAAATACTTAGGAATCAATCTAACGAAGTAAAAAATATATTCAGTGAAAATTACAATACTCTGAAAAGAGAAATTGAAGAGTACCTCAGAAAATGGAAAGACATTCCTTGTTCATGGGTAGTAAGAACAAGCATTGTGAAAATGGCCATGTTCTCAAAATCGTTATACAGATTTAATGCAATTCCAATCAAAATACCATTAGCATACCTCACAGATCTAGAGAAATCATTCCTAAAATTCATCTGGAACCAGAAGAGACCTAGAATAGCAAAGGCAATTCTGGGCAACAAAGGCAAGGCAGGAGGCATCACGATCCCTGACTTGAAGTTATACTACAAAGCTACTGTGATAAAATCAGCATGATACTGGAATTAAAACAGACCTGAAGATCAATGGAATAGATTAGAAGATACAACCACAACTACAAACGCACTCAGCTACCTTATCTTTGGCAAAGGGGCCAAACATGTTCACTGGAAAAAAGATAGCCTCTTTGATAAGTGGTGCTGGAAAAACTGGCTTTCCATATGCTGAAAACTAAAACTAGACCCATATCTATCACCATGCACTAAACTAAAGTCAAAATGGATCAAAGATCTAAATATTAAAACAGAAACACTAAATCTGCTGGAAGACAAAGTAGGTAGAAATCTTGAAGACATAGGGGTAGGCAGAGAATTCATGAACAAAAATCAAGCTACATGGGAAATACTACCCAGAATCAATAACTAGGATCTCATCTTATTTAAAAGTTTTTGCATTTCAAAATAAATCTCCAACAGAGTGAAAAGAAAACCCACAAACTGGGAAAAAAATCATAGTCAACTGTCCTCAGACAAAGGACTTCTGCCTAGAACATATAAAGAATCTTAAAAAATCAGACCTCCAAAATGCAAAGACCCAATCCCAAAATGGGCATCTGAGATGAATACACACTTAGCAGATGAAGAAATACAAATGGCAAATAAACGCATGAAAAAATATTCAACATCATTAATCATTAGAGAAATGCAAATTAAAACAACATTAAGATTCCATCTCACTCCAGAAAGAATGGCCAGGATCAAGAAAACCACCAATAACAAACACTGGAGAGGTTGTGGGGAAAAAGAAACTCTTCTGCACTGTTGGTGAGTGTGTAGACTGGTGCAACCACTGTGGAAATCAGTCTGGAGCTTCCTCAAAAAGCTGGGATTGGAAGTCCCCATTTGACCCAGCTACTCCCAGAAGAACTGAAAACATTATACCACAGTGATATATGTGCACCCATGTTCATAACAGCACAAGTGATAATAGCCAAATCTTGGAAACAACCTAAATACCCATCAACTGAGGAACAGATAAAAAAAAGATGTGGTATTTTTATACAATGGAGTACTACTCAGCTATAAAGAAGGATCACGTTGAGGCTTTTACAGGTAAATGGATGGGACTTGAGACCATACTCATAAATGAAATAAATCAAACTCACATGTGTAAATACTGTATTGTCTCCCTAGTGTAAGAAACTGAAAGAGTAAATAAGATACAAAATCTTCAATAAATATTGTGAAAGGATAAGAAACTACTCAAAGGGGAAAAAATAACTCAGGGAAAAGGATAAAAGAAGAAAGGGAAAAGAAAAAAGATATAAATTTGTGCATACACACTTAAGATAGCTAAGATGATTGTATTACTAATTCCATTAGTTCTTGGAACAAAACAGTTAACATTCGTAGGATTAGATCAATTTTGCATGTTTATATCTGGTAATCTGACTCTTTTGAAGATAACTATGCAAAATAACAACCTTAGTTATGTTCCCACCACCTTGTTTTGCAAGCCTGTATTGTTATTGTTTGGGCTCTTTGTTATTGTTATTTATTTGTCTCTTTTGTTTCTTGTTTTTCTTGTATTTTGTTTTGTTTATCCCTCTAATAGATGTACTTGTATAGGCTTATACATGTCCAGAACTTCTCTGAAAGAGTTTACAAGAATTGATTTTATTACATGTAATAGTACAAACAGCTACTTTGAAGAAAATGAGACATTATGCTAGCCATTGCAGATTTTCTATCATCTTGTTTTGAAGTCCAATAATGCTTTTATTCTTTGTTTTGATTGGTTTTAGTCTGTTTAGTATTATTTGATTTCAATATGTGTGAAGGTACGGACAGCTATTTTGAAGAGAACAAGAGACATTATGGTAGTCTTTGTTGATTTTCCTATTGTCTGGTTTTGAAGGCCTGTCATGCTTTCATTCTTTTGTTTTGATCGGTTTTATACTATTTTGTTTTGTTTGAATTCATTATGTGTGAAGATATGGACAACTATTTCAAGGAAAACAAGAGACATTATGGTAGCCACTGTTGATTTCCTGTGGTCTTGTTCTGAAACTCTGTTGCTTGCATTGTTTCGTTCTGATTTGCTTTGTTCTGTCTTGTTTTGTTGTGTTGTGTTGTGTTGTGTTTTATTCTCTTTAAAATAAAAAAAAAAAACTTTTTAAATGAAAGGTAAACGGGCTGGGAATGTAGCTCAGTGTGAGGCCCCTTCTTTCAATCCTCAGTAGAAGAGGAAAAGAAATCTATTCTGTCCTCAAACATTTATTCAAATTAGATGGCAAGCGTTGCACTAATCTTTTTTTTCCCCCAGTACTGGGGATTAAGCTTAGGGCCTTCTCATTGAGCTACAGCTTCTTTTTATTCTGAGACAGGGTCTCGATAAGTTTCTAGGTTGCCCAAAATGGGCTTAAACTTGCAATCCTCCTGCTTCAGCCTCCTTAGAGTGCTGAGATTACAGATATGAAGCTCCCTTCGTGGGATGCAGCCACCAGGAACTGGCACTAGGCTTGGGGCTTCTCCCACATTCTGTCTGACCTTCACAACAGCCCTCTCTGATGTTTGTCTTCAGATCTCAATCTAACAAACAGGGAAAATGAGGCTCTGGGACATGACATGATTTGCCCAGAGTCACAAATAATTTGGAATAGCTTGGAAATATGAAAAAACTAGGCCCATCTAACCCCCAGAATTGATGCTCTTTCTGTTAACCACATTAACAACTACTAAGTATAATGGGTCACCTACTATGTGGTAGGCCCTTTTAAAAGGATATTATGGAAACTAACTTATTTGATCTTAAAACCAGTCTATAAGACAGGCACTATTACTATTATTACTGACATTTTACAGAAAAGGAAATAAAAGCACAGAGTTGTTAAGGAACTTGCCCTGTATTGCACAGCTGGGAAGTGGTAAAAGGGGGATTTGAACCCAGATGGTGAGGGTCCAGAACTCTCAGTGTCTTTCAGAGTCAACTGCTTCTCATCTTGTAATGCTTAAAGAACAGGTACTACTGGAGGTCAGAGGAGAAAAAGGGCACCAGCCACAGGCAAGATCTTTACAGACTTCTTAGGAGGATTGTATGACCTCATTCAGTCATTCAACAAGCGGGTTAAAAGTACTTGCTGCATTCCAGGCAATATACCAGGCTTTAGGGATACAATGGTGAGCAAACCCAGACATATCACTCCCATCATAGAGCTTATAGTTTCTTGGGGAAGAAAAATTTAAACAAATACCCCCAAATAAGTATTTGAGCTGAGATGAGAGCGAGGAAGGAGAGAGAGATACTGCTGTAAGAACATGCAACACTGTCTCTGGACCCAGGCTCAGGGTGTGAGGGAGTCAGAGATGACTTTCCCTATGCACAAGTGGAATTACCTGGGCAAAGAGAGAGAGTGAGGGTGCCAGGCTGAGGGGACAGCACCCACAGAAGCCCTGGGGTGAGAACAGAAGGAGCCTGTGTGTCTGGCATGGAGCGAGGGGGGAGGCATCAGTCGCTGCTTTAGGGCAGGGGGAGGTTCACGATGGAGTGGATTCGGTTGAACATTCACTAAGGGCTTCTGCGGCTCTGGTGTGGACGTGCAGGGCAGGAGTGAGGGAAGCAGGCGCCTTTCGGAGGATATTGCCCCGGACTGTGTTGGCTGGGCCTGGAAACCCAGGGAGCAAAGAGGACCACAGGCTCTAAACCCTATTTAAGAAGCCCAAACAGCTGGGACTGGCTATGGCTTGCAGCTGGGCAGTGATTTGGAGACAGGCATCTGTAAGGACCCTGGGTCTCTAACTGTCCTGGGGGACTGCGTTGGTTGAGAGCAGAGCCAGGGCTCCTGCCCCGCAAGAGCTTGGCAGCTGGTGCCCAGTCTGATCTCAAGTGGTCATTAGGCTCATTTAGAATTCAGGAGTAGAGATAAAGCCAAACTCCATCTGGGAGATAATCATCGGGCAGCTTCCTTAATGGCCACTGGACAAATTTGGCCCTGGGCAAAAGAGACAGGGAAGGGAAGGAGGGGAGGGGAAAGCAGAGCACACCTGTTAGTCCCCAGGTAAAAGACCCAGTGGCCATCCTGGGCTCAGCCCAGCAGGTTAGGGGAGTCAACCTGTACCTCACCATGCTGGAAGCCAATTTCAAGGTCAGAGAACACAGAACATCTGCCCTCAAACTCTTACAATCTGAGCATGGAAGTGAATTCAATTCTTACCTTTGTCTCTAGCCCATCAGTGGAGCCTTTGCCCAGAGTGCTAGTGCTGGAGGCCCAGGTAGCTAGAGCAGGGCTTCTCAGTGGAGCATTTTTGAATCCAGAGGACATTTGACAGTGCTTGGAGATAATTTCAACTGTCACATTTGGTGGAAGAAGTGCTACTGGCATCTCCTGGGGAGCAGTCGTGTGCTTGTGAACATCCTAAACTACACAGCACAGTCTCACATAGTAGGAATTTTCCAGGCCCAAATACCAATGGGGTGATGGATGAGAAACAGTGACTTGGAAGCAAGGTTTTAAAATCAGACAGTCCTGGGTTTGAGTCCTGGCTTTGCCACACATTGGCTGGTTGATCTTAGACAACTTGTTTGACCTCTGTGAGCTTCGGTTTCTTCATCTGTCAAAACATGACACCCAGAACACTCAGAAAGTTTTGGATTTGAGATTTTTGGACTGGGGATAATCCATCAGCCAAGTAACATTTCAAACATTCGAACATTTCAAATCCAAAAAGACTGAAATCGGAAACACTTCTGTCCCCAAGTATTTCAAATAAGGGATAATTCAACCTACAGTAATACATACTCCGGAAAGATGATGTGAGAATTAATCCAGGTAACTGCAAAGAGGCTGAAGCAAGAGTTGCTTTCACCCCAGGTTGGATTTGTTCATGCTTATTCCCAAAGCCAAGTCCTCAGTCTGTTGGACAAGGAAAAGCAGAGGGTTTGAATGAGGACCCTGAAGTCACAGTGCCAGTTTTGAGTCTAGACTTGAGTCACCTACCAGCAATGGGACCTTGGGCAGATTTTGCTTTCCTTTTGAAGCCTCAGGGTCCTCATCTGTGAAATGGAGATGATCGGGATGTCCACCATATAGGGTGGCTACAAGGATTTGTCCAGCGTGTAGTGAGGGCTCGACAAATGTGAGCCTGCATGACACGGGACAAAACACGCAGGTGCTGGTGGCACAGAAGTGTTGGGCCAAAAGTGATTAGCACCCTGAAGAGAGGCGGCTGGAGCCTGACTTGAAACACAAAGATGTGATTTCTCTTCATTTTCTTAATCGTTAACTACAGATAAGATCCCCACAAGCTTGTAGTTTCCAATTTTAGACCAAGTGAATGTAACATCTCTAAGTATCCTGATAAGGGCCAGGGCCTGTAGAAAATTCAGATGATTGGTGAAGCGTTTGAAAAACCCCAAGATCTCAAAACAAACTAAGTGGAGACATCTACCGAAGGGGTAATAGGGACCTACTTTTCTCAGACATAGGTAAACACAACCTATTGTGCTTGTACAAGAACAGTAACATACTCAGCATAACTCTTGGAAAGGGGAAACAGTCAGAATCACGGACCCTAACCTGCTGCCCATTAAAAACATGATTTGTGTTTTCTTCTGGGACCATCAGGGACTTAAAAGCCGTATTTGCTGTGTACCTTAACTCTTTACTTGGGTCTACAAATGCCCAATAGGTAACTAAAAGCAAAACAAAGTTTCTTTCTTTCTTTCTTTTTTTCTTTTTTCTTCTTGAGACAGGGTCTCGCTATGCGGTTCAGGCTGGCCTTAAACTCACTTTGTAATCCAGGCTGGCCTCGAACTCACAGCAGTTCTTTCTGCCTCAGCCTCCCGAGTGCAAGGATTATAGGCATGTGCCACCACAAAACAAAGTTTGGTTTTTCATTTTGTGTTCTTTGTTGCTGTAAAACTTGGGTTAAATATCTTCTCAGCTCTGCATATTGCTATGCTATGCATTTAGGGAATGTCTACATAAAAAGTGGCAAAACAGGGCCTGGGGATATAGTTAGCAGCACAATGCCTACCTGGCAAATGTGAGGTTGTGAGTTTGATTCCTGGTACCCCCCACCCCCAAAAAGTGCCAAAACAAGGTTGATTAGCCCTGAATTTACATAACCTCACTCCCTTCATGATTGAAGACAACAAAATAGGCAATTTTCCAGGAACATCAGCTATACTTGAGACATCTCCATCATTGTCCCAAATCTGCTTGTTTTAAGCCTCTGATTACCTGGGAACAAAGCCATTCTCAAGTCACAAAGAGTCCAGAACAATGACACTGAGACAATGATCAACTGGATCCTAGCCCACCAGCTAATTCTTGAAAGCTGGCCTCCCTCTTTTGTGGGTGGGCCAGCCTGAACCCCTATATCAGAGTGTGCCCTCTTCAGCTACTTAAGCGAGAATCCTTTCCTATCTTCTCTCTTAACTTTCCCATTAAAACAATTTTTTCTGTAAATTTGTGCATTTGTTTTCATTTACATTATTACTAAAAGCAAGGACCCACACTAGCCAGTAACACCGCCCTATTTCCTAGTAGTAAGCAAGAGAGCCAACCCCGGCGGAAAGCTGGGAACTCCAGATTTCACTCATCAGAAACTTCACACTGATTGCATTTCTGAAGATGCGGTTCCTGTCCAGATGGCAATCCTCACCTCTGCTGCAGAGTCCTGTTGTACTAAGCACTGCTTAGGGAAGCCCCTCCTCTTCAGGAGCTTGAGGACAGCCACCCCAATGTGGGAATGTGAGAGACAGGTAAACTAAGGCCCAGAGAGCCTAAGCAGCTTGCCAGGAGACGCAGAGCAGTTGCTATCCCTCAGTGCTTGAGAGTCCCAGCCGAGGCCACTTCTGCAGCATGAGAGAGCATCTGGGTTCTTCCCACTGTCCTGGGCTGCACTCACCTCGCTGTGGTTGCAAGGGTGAGAAATGATGCGTGTGGATGCCTTAGCAGAGTACCTGGTGTACAACAGGAACTAAATGTTAGCTATTACTATTTATGGTGCTGGCACTTTTTAAAAGGCAGGTAAAATAAATATCTTTGAATCTCACAAAAATATATTTCCAAAAGCTTATAGCAAGTCCCATAAAGCTAGAAATAAAATAATGTCTTTAAAATGCAACCCTGGCATAATTTAGTCACCTGGGTCCATCCCTAAGATAGAGGAATGTGCGTGCGCGTGTGTGTGTCTGTGTGTTTGCGTGTGTAATGTTCGTGAGCTGAGGTTCCTGATTCTACACAGGTGTCACAGTGTCCTCCCCTTCCCCCTCAGCCTGCTGAGAAGGGCCCATGGCCTTGGGCAGGTGTTGCCAGCAAGGACCACCTGGACCAAAGCCTCATGGGAAGTTCCCCAAACTTCTCCCTCATGCCATCCATGTTTTTCTAGAACCAGAAAAATAATCCAGATGGGCAGAAGAGTTTCGTGATTACATCTCTGTATTGGGTGATATACTATGTTCCCCCAAGTCCTCATATACTTTTGATGGGGCTGAGTCTGGCGCTTGTTATTGGTTTATTGTCTGGCGCAGGGACTGGCAATGTGAGTGCTGTACCTGCCCAGGGGTGGAGCCGACATACAGTGTAAATGAGGCGGGTCTTTCTCTTGCTCGCTTCTGCTCTTCCGCCCTCTCTCCTGCCAGCATGCAGCTGTGGTTGTGGCCGCCATGAACAGCTGCCCCACCATGCCATGCTGCCTTGGAGCCAAGTGAGTATGGGCTGAAACTCCTGAGAAACTGTAAGAAATAAACCTTTCCTTCCCTAATTTTGGGCATCAGGTATTTTGTCTCGGTAATGAGTGAAAAGTAAGACAATCTCTAAGCCTCATAGACCTGCACTGGAATCTGAATCTGGCCTCTTAGTGACTATATTTGGTGGACAAGTCACTTCATCTGTTTAGATCTCAGTTTTCCAGGCTATGAAACAGCAAAGATAATGGTACCAGACTGAGGGTATGTTAAATATCAGTATACTTAAAAGCAGTAAAGAAGAGCAAGCATTTGAGGTGGATAAATGAAAAGGAAGAAATATTAAGGTTTGAAGAGGAAGCGCCGTCGGTTCTATTACTTGTTCCCAAGTCCCAGCTCTGCCAATGGGTTGGGTGACCTGGGCAAGTCCCTCACTGTCATAGGCCAGTTTGTTCATGTGTAAAAGGGCTCATATGACTTAAATGAGATAACCAATGGGTAAGTGGTTTGTTAGTGATAATGCAAAAGACATATGTAGCCATGGTTCCTTTTCAGAAAGAATTTTTGATATTCCTACAAATATTTGTAGTGCGTTAACCTATAATGTAAAAAATATTTTAAATTCATCCTAATAATTTAAAATTTTAAATAATTTAAGATACTCCATATTTCCTATTTTATTTCATTTTACTTTTTCTATTACTAGATTGTAGGAGGGTGCTGTTGTTGTTTGTTTGCTTGTTTTTTGAGACAGGGTCTCTCTGTGTATCCCAGGGTAACTTGAACTTGCAGCAGATGAAATTCTCCTGCCTCAGCCCACTGAGAGCTGGGATTATAGGTTTGCCACACCATGTCCAGCTTGTATGTATTTTCAAGAAATACAGAAGTTGGGGTTGAGGATGCACCTCAGTGGTTGAGTGTGTCTAGTATACACAAAGCCTGCGTTCAATGCCCACCATTACCACATACATACAAATGACAATAGATAACAACAACAATATTAGTAATAAAAGAAATAAAAAAGCTCAGCCAAGCTAGTCATTTGCCCTGCATTTCTCCAGCTCTCTATCCTGCACATAGTAGGATCGCTCTGCCCCTTTGCAGTTGAGCAGAACCATGTGACTAATTCTGGCCAGTGAACCGTGAGCAGAAATGACAGGTGTCACTTCTAGCCAGAGCATTTAACTGCCAGTGCCATATTCTCCAGATGCCTGACAGTGGGTGAGATGGCATCTGCTCCATCAGCCAGAGTCCCTGTGTGACAATGATGAGCCTCCTGCAGGGTTGCATGGGCTCTGTTGGTGAAGAGATTGAGACTTTGGAGTTTTTGAGTACTAAGTTATTCCTTGTTTGTTGTTTACTGTACTGGGCATTGAAACTAGAGCCATAGCACTGAGTTACATCCCTATCCTATTTTTTTGAGACAAAGCCTTGCTAAGTTGTTAATTTGCCCGGGTTAGGCTTGAGTCTTTAACTTTTAAAACATTTTTTAAAGGTAAGAAAGGTAATCATATATTTTATTTAATCCAATATGTCCAAATATTATTATTTCAATCATTATTTTAAAAATCATTAATGAGATGGTTAACATTTGTTTTGGTATACCATGCTTCATAATTTAGTGTGTATTTCACATGTACAGCGTATCTCCCATTTTAAGGGCACTATAAGCCCCCAGAGGCTAGCAGCTACTGGTCAGGATCACAGTGGCTCCTGGGACCCTCAGTCTGAAACGCATTGCCGTAAGTCATACTGAATAAACAAATCCTTATCCTTGTTTGAAGGATTTTCAGAAAAGGAAATCCAGGGTCCCCTGAGACAGGCTGTAGCAAAATTTCAGATCCATTTTTCCTTGTTTAGTCTGCAGTAGGGAGATTTTCCTTCCTGCATTACAGCTGGCTGCCATTTCCCTTCCTTGGACAATTTACTTACCCTCTGCTCCACCTTTAAAGACTCCCCACCTCACCCCGCAATGGAAAAGAAAAAAAATCAGGCCTCACAAAAGGCCCTAGTTGAAAGTAAAGAGAAAATTGTGACCACGGTATTTAAAATACTCTGTGTGTTCACAGAATTTCAGGAGCAGAGATTCACTAAGCTCCAGGTTGGGTTGGGTTGGGTTGGACTGAGGTGGAGTGGGGTGTGGTGGGTTGCTGTGCTTCCTTTTCCAGATAACATGAATTTCAGACTTTCTGCTTGTCAGAGAGTTGGGAAGGGGAGGATGAGATGGAGACTAGTCTCATACCTAGAGGCAGATGGAATTCATCTTGACCTTGGATGTTGGCTTAGGACCTATATGTTGAGTATCGAGTGTTGCAGGTAGTGTAACTTCCTTTTTAAAGTTTTCTAAATCAATTTTATTTTGCACCTGTTGAGCATAATTTTTTTCCATGTTAAAAAATAATGATAAAATACACATAGCATAAAATTTACCACCTTAACCATTTTCAGTGTACAGTTCAGTGTTATTAGGCACATTCATTGTGTTATGCAACCATCACCACCATCCATCTCCATAACCCTTTCCATCTTCAAAAACTGAAACTCTGTACTGATAAGACAATAACTCGTTACTTTTCCTTCCACCAGCACCTAGTAATCATCATTTGACTTTCTGTTTCTATGAGTCTGACTTCTTTAGGGACATCAGTTAAGTAGAATCACACAGTATTTGTCTTTTTGTGACTGGTCTATTTTACTTAGCATACTGTCCTCAAGATTCACCCAAGTTATAGCATGTGACAGAATTTTCTTCCTTTTTAAGACTAATATATCATTGTATGTACAGTCAGCCCTCTATTATCATGGGTTCTACATCTGTGGATTCAACCAATTAAGGATTGAAAATATTTGGGAAAAAATGCATCTGTATGAAACATATACAGAATTTTTCTTGTCATTATTCCTAAACAATATAGTACAATGGCATCTATATTGTAATAGGTATCATAAGTAATCTAGAGAGAATTTAAGCCACATGAGAGAATGTGTGTATATTACAAGCAAACATTTGGTGTCTGAGGGTATCTGCACTGCCATTTTATACAAGGTAATTGAGCATTCAGCTTTTGGTATCTGAGGGTATCTGCAGTTAGTCCTGCCAGGCTACCAAGAGTCTACTGCACATACCACTTTTGCTTATCCATTCATCTCTCTAGGGACCCTTGGTTTCTTCCCCCTTTTAGCTATTGTGAATACTGCTGCTCTGAACATAGGTTTGGTCTTAGTCTGTTTTCTTTTGGTGTAACTGAATACCACAGACTGGGTGCCGTAAATTACAGAGGATAATGGTTTATTCAGCTCATGGTTGTGGAGGCTGTTATGGTTTATGTTTTTGTGGCCCCACCAAGTCTCATGTAATCATGGCATGGGTGCAGCTGAGTCTGGTGTTCGTGATTGGTTTGTTGTCTAGCACTGGGATTGGTGATGTGAGTGCTGCACCCACTCAGGGGTGGAGCCGACATACAGTGTAAGGGTGAGAGGAAGGCATGTTCCGTCTTTCATGGTTCATGACAGGCTATTTGTGGCTGCCATGAATGGCTGCCCTGTCATGCCACCCTGCCTTGCAGCCAGCTGAATATGAACTGAAACCTCTGAGAACTATAAGAAATAAACCTTTCCTTCCTTAATTTTGGGCATCAGGTATTTTGTTTCAGCAATGAGAAAAAAGTAACAAAGACAGAATTTGGTACCAGTGAAGTGGGGTCATTGCTGTGACTAAACCTGACCATGTGGTTCAAGAGCCTTTGGAAATGATTTGTGGGAAGAGTTTGGAAAGGTGTGGAGATGTCGCCTGAAAGAGTGGCATTGGAACAGCTTAGGTTGTTCCGTATGGGAGATTCTGGTCAGAGCTCAGGAGACCAGAAGGTTGATAGAAAGCCTGCTGGTAAAGACCAAGCTTGAGAAGTTTCTGCTGGGAAGAAGGACTGCATTGGTTGTTGGACTCCACATGATGTGTGTTATGGCTTGGCAGAAGGTTTGTCTGCATTTTGCTCCTGTCCAGAGACTTTGCCTGAGACTGAGATTAAGGGTAACAAACTGATTAATCTGGCAAAGGAAATTTCAAGGCAGTTGAATGTTGAGGCAGTAGCATGGCTATTGTTGGGGGCTTTTAGCCAGATTTATGCTATGAATCAACAGCAAAGAGCCCAGCAGGATGATTTAAAATGTGAGTTTGGCCAGGAAGCTGTGGACTGTAAAGATAGAGCTGTGACCTCAATTTCTGAGAAAGAACAGAGAAATAAAAAAGACGGCCTGGGGCCATTCTGGAAAGCAGCCGGTCTCCACCTTTTGCAGCTTCAAGCCAGCAAAGGCAGAAGAGTTTGCTTGGAGGAAAAAGCCACAGACCACCATGTTCCAGAGTGGCAACAGAGGCCACAGGAGGTTTCAAAATGGTGGCAGCCATACCAGATTCCAGAATGGCGGTGGCATAGAGAATCTGTTCCTCACAATCAGGTTCAGAGAGCTCAGCGATCCAGGCACTCGACCCCTACAGCCAAGAGAAAGGAAAGCCTGGTTACTGCTCCAGCTGGCAGTGGACCTTGGCAGCATCCACGTGGTGCTGGTTTTAAGTGCAAGAAAAATGGATAAATTCTAAGGCTAAGGCAGCTTCCACCCTGACTGCAGAGGGCAATATGTAAAGATGTAAGGGTGAAGCCAAGGGTACAATGGAAAACCCAAAAGTTTAGAAAAGCCAGGAACATGGATCGTCAAGAAAAGCTGCAAAAATTGAGAAGAATGGGCCTGAGAAAAGCTATGGGACCCAAAATCCCTGGAAGTGCCATGGGGATGGAATCACTCAAATCCTTTGGAGCTCACAATTTGCCACAGATTGTTTCAGGTGCTGAACCTGAAACTATAGGACTTAATGTTCACCCTGCTGGACTTTGGACTTGCTTTGGTTTCAGTGCTTTGTATTCCCTTGTTTGTAACTTTTGGAATGCTAGTGTTTATCTTGTGCCTTTACATGTTGGAACTGTTTAACTTGTTTTCATTTGTACAGGGGGTCACAATTAAGAGTTTTCTATAGATCTCAGAGGAGATTTGGGACTTGGACTTTTCAGCAATGCTGAAACTGTTAGGACTGTGGCAACTCTTGGAAATGGACTAAATGTCTTTTGTATAAAGGATATACATGAGTCCTTGGGGGCCAGGGGTGGAATGTCATGGTTTGTGGTCTTGTGGCCCTGCCAAGTCTTGTGTAATCATGGCATGGATGCAGCTGAGTCTGGTGCTTGTGATTGGTTTGTTGTCTAGCACTGGGATTGGCAATGTGAGTGCTGCACCCATCCAGGGGTGGAGCCAACATACAGTGTAAGGGTGAAAAGAAGGCGTGTTCCCTCTCTTACAGTTCACACCAGGCTGTTTGCAGCCGCTATGAATGGCTGCCCCACCACACCACCCTGTCTTGCAACCAGCTGAATATGGATTGAAACCTCCAAGAACTGTAAGAAATAAACCTTTCCTTCCCTCATTTTGGGTGTCAGGTATTCTGTCTCAGCAGCAAGAGAAAGGTAACTAAGACAGAGGCTAAGAGGGAAGGGATCTTTCACACGTAGGGGTTCTCTGAAGAGTCTCACAGAGGCACAGGAAATCACATGCTGAGACAGAATGTGCTGGTTTAGACCTCTCTCTCTCTCTGTCCCCCTCTCTGTCACTCTCATTCTCTCTCTCTCTCCATACTGGGCATTGAACCCAAGGGTTCCACACTAAGCTACATCCTCAGTCCCTTTTGTTATTTTTTATTTTGACACATGATCTTGCTAAATTTCCCAGGCTGAGTTTGAACTTGTAGTCCTCCTGCCTCGGCCTCCCAGAGTGCTGGTATTACAGTCATGTGCCATCACATCAGCTGCTTCAATTTGCCTTATAAAGCCACAGCCCCATTGGATTAGGGCCCCATCCTTGTGACCTCTTTTAGCTTAAATTATCTCCCAAAGACTGCACCTCCAATTACCACAGTCTGATTAGGTTTCTACCATTTTAATAGAGATTAAGTTTCACCATGGATTTGGTGACATTCAAACCATACCAGTATGCAAACATTGATTCCTTTTAAATTAATTTGTTATTATATATGTGTGTTACTGTGGGTCAAATGGGATTATGCTGCACTTACTGCCTGGGAAATCAGCCTCTTCCATTTACCAATATGTCAGAAGCATTTTTCCATGAAATTAAATATTCTTCTACTTCATCATTCTGAGCAGCCAAGTAGTACTTTTAAAATGCATATACCCTAATATATTTACCCAGTCTGCTACTGTTGGACATGTAGGCCATTTCCAATTGTTAATTACATTTGACAAATAGTTTAGCGCTCTTGTGATGTCCCAGTTCTGCCAGAACGTGCAGCTGGAGACAGTGGGGTGGAGGATGGAGTGAGCAACCACCTGTGGTGTCCTTCCAGCACTCGGGCTTTGATAATGAGACCCCAGCTTCTGTGAGGTGAGGAGGGAACAGCCTTCCCTGAGCCCTTGAGGAGAGCTTCATACAGCTGTGAAGAGTGACAATGACAGAGGGCTGTGGCCTGTACCATGTCCTACCATTTACCAGCTCTTCAGACATCCCCTCTGAGCCTCAGATTCCTGTTTGGAAAATGAGGTAACACTTACTAGTCCCTTTTTTCTTATCTTTTAGATTTAATAAATAAAAATTAGATGCATGATGGGTTTTTTATTTTTATTTTAAAGATAGTAAAATCCAACAAAATGTAACAGAATAAAGTCAATCAAAACAGAGCAGTAGACCTGGTACAGAACTTCAAAGAAAGATACTAGGAAAACAATAGCTACCATAGTATATCTTGCTATTTTCAGAATAGTTGACCATTCCATCAGGTATAGTAAAATCAAACCAAAAACAAAACACAATAAAACCAGTAAAAACAGAATATGAAAGCCAAAAAAATTAATCAGAATAAAGCAAAACAATGAGAACAACATTGGGCTACTGTCATCTGCCCAAGAGATGCTCAGACTGCCAGCTACAGGCCTGCAAAATCAGCCAAGCAATACAAGCATTTAGTTGCTTTGTGTACAGTAGTTGTTATCAACTTAGCTGGTCCTCTGAACCAGCAAGTTGCTTATGGCAGGGTGGGGCGGGGAGGTGGTGGTAGGCCTAATGGAGGAACATCTCTTTCTCTTTCTGTAGTCCACGCTGGTCACACACACTCACCAGGAAGGCAGGCTAGTTGTCTTCTGGTTGGAACCTCCCTGCCTAATATGGTGGGTTCTCAGGAGGCACATCTCTTTCTCTTCCTGGAGTTTGTGCCGGTTGCACCACTCACCAGGAAGGCAGGCTAGTTGTCTTCTGTGTGATGTTTTGATATACCTTTACACTGTGGAATGGTTAAATCAAGCCAAATAGCATATGTTTTACCTCACCCATCTTTTTCTTTGGTGAGAACACAACATCTGTTCTAATAGCAGTTTTCAGGCCTATAATACATGGTATTTATTAACTATAGTCACCACATTGAACAAGGGATCTCTTGAACTGAATTTTGGTTTAACTGAAATTTTGTATCCTTTGTCCAACATCTCACCAACCCAAGCCCCAGCACCAGCCCATGGTAACCACCAGTATATCCCCTGCTTCTGTGAGTTCTCCCCTCAGATTCCACACACGCCTGAGATCCTGTGTATTTGCCTTTTCCACTTCATCTCCTCCAGATTGACCCATGTTGTTGTTAATGACAGAATTTCTGCCTTTTTTGACATTAAATGGTGTTACATTGTGTAAATCTATTAATATTTTCTTTATTCTTTTGTCCATTGATGGATACTTAGGTTGGTTCCATACCTTGGTTATCTGAATAGCACCACAATGAACACGGGCATGCAGATCGCTCCTCAATGTACTGCCCTCATTTCCATTGGATATAAACCCAGTAGTGGCATTGCTAGATATCATGATAGCTGAACTTTTAATTTCTTGAGGACCCTCTATTCTGTTTTTATAATGACTCTAGAACTAATTTTGATTCCCACTAACAGTGTAGAAGAGGTCCCTTTTCTCCACATCCTCATCAATACTTATCTTCATCTTTTTGATAACAACTATTCTAAGATCTGAAAGGTGACAGCACGTTACAGTTTTAATTTGCATTTCCCCAAGGATTAGGGATGTCGAGCCTCCTTTCCTATACATGTTGTCAATGTGTATGCCTTCTTGTTTGTTCAGATCCTTTGCCCATTTTTAACTGGGTCATTGTTTTCTTGCTTTTGAATTGAACTTAGACATTTCGGATATTAGCTCTCAGCAAATGTATGGTTTGCCAATATTTTCTTCCATTCTATAAACTACCTCTTCACTCTGTTAATCATTTCCTTTATTATGAAGAAGATTTAAAATTTAAAGTAATTCCATTCATCTATTTTTTTCCATTGCTGTGCTTTTGGAGTTATATCTCCCACCCTCCAAATAAAAAAAACATTGCCCAAGCCAGTGTCATGGAGTTTTCCCTCCACGTTTACTTCTGGTAGTTTTATGGTTTCCAGTCTTGTGATTAAGTCTTTAATCTATTTTGTGTTGATTTTGGTGTGAGATAAAAGTCCACTTTCATTCTTCTGCACGTGGATATCCAGTTTTCCCAACATCGTTTATTGAAGAGACCATTTCTCCATTGTGTGCTTTTGGCCCCTTGGCATTGGTGAAGATGAAATCAGATAATGAATTCCAGCTGAACAAGACATATTGGGTACACATTTGTAGCTCTGCTCCCTCTTGACACTCCACTTACACAATAGTAAAAGAGCTACTTTAAAGGCATAAATGCACAAGGACAACTAGCACGGAAGAGGAGATAACACTAATAAAATTTGGAAAGCAGAAAAGCAGACCTGTGAGCTATAACAGTAGAACCAAAACCACCGAACCCAGCTGGGTGTGGTGGCATGTGGACTGTAACCCCAGCACTCAGGAGGCTGAGGTAGAAAGATTGCCATGAGTTCAAGGCCAGCCTGGGCTACATAGTGAGTTCAAGGCCAGTCTGAACTACACAGCAAGATCCTGTCTCAAAAACAAAAACAATATCCTGCACCCTCTAAGCTGCCAACGGAAACAACTTTATTCATGCTTCAGAACCCCAAAAGGCTTAGGAATTAGCTACAGAGATCAAGGTGAGAAGGAGCTAAAACCAGAAGTGTGGGTCGCTCCTCTTATTTGCCTTGCTTTGTACCTAATTACTGCTTCTGGGTAAATTGTTTGGGCTGGGGTCTGAGGCAGGTGTGAATGCAGCTGCCCCACCCAGGGACACGCACAGCCCACTCTGGGCCTGGCAGTCACACTGGCCCCAGGAGTCAGGGGAGGGAGTGGGCACAGAAGTGCAGCAGAAATGGGTCTGTCTGCAAGACCCGGAAGAAAGCCTGGCATGCATGGAGAGTTAGAGACAATGAGCAAAGGCGACTGAGCAGGGTGGCTTGGAAGGCTGCATCCCCTAGAGCATTCACTGCCACCACCCACATCAATATGGGGGATTCAGAGCCCCAAGAACACAGAGGCCTGGCCCTCAACCACCCTCCAGCCTGCCCTGTGCAACTCAGTTCTCTCTGCCTCCAGGCCCTACCTAGATTCTTTTTCAGCCCTCACTGGCTCAGAGAAGTGTAGCAAGCATCTTGGCCAGCCAGGGTCACTAGCATCCAACTCCATCACCCACTCACCCCTTCCAGGAAGCGCAGGTGTCCTGTTCTCAGTTAATTGTTATGACTCCCGCCCTCCTAGAGGCAGCTGTGCTTTTATAACAATCTGAAAAGAAACAAGCCTTTGAGGCTCATAGGATTGGAGCTGCAATGGTGGAAGCCCAGGCAATGGGCCAGTGGTGAGCTTCCCCCACAGGTCATATGCGCCATGTTATAAGGCAAATACAAGAAGGGGAACTCCTGCACCTCTTGGCCTACCTGGAGTCAAATTCTTTTAGTAGAAGCAAATACTCCTGCAGGACAAGGGCCAAATCATTTCAGGGCATATCCTTTGCCCCCGGGTTGCCAGATTTAACAAATAGCTGGGAATGGTGGCACATGTCTGTAATCACAGCTGCTCCAGAGGCTAAGGCAGGAGGATCACAAGTTCAAGGCCAGCATGAGTAACTTAGCAAGGCCCTGTTTCAAAAAATAAAAAGGACTAAGGATATAGTGGGAGAGTACTTGCCTAGCATGTGTGAGACCTAGGTTCCTTCCCCAGTACTAAAAATGAAACAAAAAACAAAAATTAGATGAGAAGTCCTGTGAAATTTAAGTTTCACATAAGCAACAAATAATTTTTATTTTAAGTATGCTCCATGCAATATTTGGGAGCATGCACATACCAATAGATTTCTCATTATTAACCTCAAATTCAAATTTAACAGGGCTTCTTTTATTTTGTTTGATAACCCTACCTGTCCCAGCTGACGATACCACACACAAGGGCTGGAATATATTAAGTACTCATTGAAGGAAGATTTTCTTTCAGCTTTGACCTGGGTGTGAAATCAAAATGTTACATTTTCATGCGTCAGAATGGCCTTTCTTATGACTACAAGTGAGATTTTTTTTTGTTTTTATATTTTTTGTTTTGCTTTTTGGTTTTTTGAAACAGGGTCTCCCTATATAGTGCAGGCTGGTCTTGAACTCACTATGTAGCCCAGGCTGGCCTCAAACTCACAGTGATCCTCCTGCCTCATCCTCCCGAGTGCTGGGATTACAGGTGTGCTCCACCACACCTACCTTACAAGTAAGTTTTAATTACCAAAATGAAACTGTTTACTTGGATCAAAAGGGGCCAGAAAGACATGAATCTACCTAAATTATCATCAAGAGGTGAGAAAGGAAAGTCTGTCCTTTACAGAACAAGTTTCTAAGTTGAGGAAAAAATTAAATTGCATACTCCTTGTCCCTGACTAACCCCAGCCTATCCAATTTATTCATCCAACAAATAGTCATTGAGTGGGGTTATTATTACCATTCTTATCCTCAGTTGATAGAAAAGGAAAAGTGAAGTACAGAGAAGCTAGGTGACTTGCAGCTACTTTAGACCTGGAAGAGCCCACGTGCTGGAGCCTTGGTTCCAGCCAGTGCGGCTGTTGGGAAGTCCTGAAACTCTAAAAGGCGCGGCTAGCAAGAGGTCTCCTGGTAATCAGGGCAAGCCCTTGGAGGGTTACTGGGGTTCTTCTTTTCTCTCTCTCATGTCTCAGCCATGAGATGAATGGGTTCACCGTGCACACAAGACAGGATGTGCCATGGGCCCCAAAGATCATGGCCAACCAAGGACAGACTGAAAACTCTGAAACTGTGAGCCAAAATAAACCTCTTTTCCTTTTGAGTTAATTGTATCAGATGCTTGTTACGGTAACAGAGAGCTGACTACCAACTTGCCCAAGGTAACACAGCAGGTAGACGGTAGATGTGGGATTATCACTAGATACCTGGTATCTGAGCCCTTAATCATACACTGGGTGGCTCTGTAGAGTTACAGAGCACAAAGTGTAGAAGGGGCTAGTCAAGTGGACCTCACACAAATAGCACCTTGGCCCGCAACCACTATCATAATTTTCTCTCCTAAATGCTTCCCATCTGCTTTGCTCCCCTCCAACATCCTTCTCCACACCCAATCCATGTTCAGCGCTTGCCCTGGCAGCAGCATAATCTCCAGTCTGGTCCAGCTCTCTGCTCCTCTCCAGTCCATTCTTCACAGTTGAAAAGTAATTGCAATCATGCTTCCTTTCTACCTAAAACCCTTCCAACTCTTTCCGCTGCCCTTGGGATAACCACAGACTCCTACCCAGGGAACCCCAGCCACCTGATCTAGCTCCTATGACTTCTCCAGCTTCACCTCCCTTCCTCTTACTCCCACTGTCTGTACTGATCCATGGCTTGATTCTCTTTTGCAGCATAACAAACCATCCTGACACTTGCAGCCTTAAAACAATAACTGTTCTGTTACTTCTGGTGATGCTCAGGGTTGGCTGGGCTCCACTACGTGGTTCTTTGGGGCCTGCAGACATCTGGAGGCTTGGCTGGGCTGCCTTCCACAATGGCCTCTCACCTCCCTGATGGCTGACGCTGCCTGTCACCTGAGAACTCACTGACGCTGTCCCCCAGAGCACCCACTTTTGGCTTCTTCATGTGGCTCAGGTTCTCTCCACATGGCAACTGGATTCTGAGAGAAGATGTCTTAAGGGTGTTATGGTTTATACATTGTGTCAACTTGAGAAGTCTAGAAGCCTAAGTAACTTAGCAGCTCTACATCCTGGGGTGTAGAACACAAGCAGTTACCTGTTCATTTTGTCAATTTGAGAAAGTCAGAACTTTAACTGAGAGACTCAGCAGGGAGCCAGGGTTCTTACTTTGTAAATATCCTCATCCTGTGCAAAGGAAGACAAAGAGATTTGTGAATGCTACACTTACCCTGGCGGGGAGGGGGGGGGTCCTGTGTACAATATAAGGGAGAGAAGAGGCTTGCTCTTGCCCTCTTTTACTCTGGCTGCTTTTGCTTGCTGCTGCCTTGAAGTGTTGCTCCTGTGCCGTGCCACCCTGCCTTGGAGCCAGCTGATTATGGACTCAAACCTCCAAAAACTGTAAGATAAATAAACCTTTCCTTCCCTAATTTTGGGCATCAGGTATTTTGTCTCAGCAACGAGTGAAAAGTAACTAAGACAAAGGGTGTAGGAAGCAGAAGTTTCTAGCTCTTAACCTGCAGGCCTGGAATTGACAGAGCCTCGTGCTTACCACTTTCTTTCAGTTAAGAAGCCACGGGGTCAGGCAGGAGAGGGGGGTGGAGAACCAGGCAGTCTTTCTCAGTGGGAAGGATTCATGGTTCTCTTTCATCCACCAGTCAGTACAAGCTTCAGATCACAGACACCACTGCAGCTGGTTTAAGCAAAGCACGAGTTAATGTGAGGAAAGGAACTTACAGCACTGTTGGGGGTGCGGCTGAGGCTGCCTCTGGGCTGAGCTTCCAATCCCCAGAATCATCCAGAAGAACCTACCGCCAAGGAAGCCGCAGCCTCAGCCCTCATTAGGAACCCTTATTGGCGCTTTCGTCACTGTTGCTGGCTCCAGGAGAGTGCTCTGCCTCATCCGGGCAGTGGAATAGTACCCCAAGCTCTTCCCTTCACCCCCCAAACACAGTTCTAACCCTGAGTTTTCTGAAACTGCTGCTGCAGGAGAAACACGTGCCCCAAGGCTATGCAGACGTACAGCTCTGCCCAATTATGTGACCATTATGGGCTGTCTGATTGGTAGGACCTGTGTTAGCCAAATATGCATGACTAGCAACTTAGGAAGGGAGCAGGTTTATCCTGACTCAGTTCCAGTCCATGGTCAATTAGCCCTGTTGCTTTGGGCCTGAGGTCAGGCAGCCTAGTGGGAGCCCAGGGCAAAGCAACAGCACTCGTCTCATGGCCAGGAAGCAAAAGATAAAAGAGGAAGAGACCAGGATCCCATAATCCCCTTCTGGGGCACCCCACACCAGTCTGAAGACCTTCCACTAAGCCCCACTACCTAAAGCCTCCACCATTTCCCAGTAATGCTGCCCTAGGGACCAAACATTTAACACATGGACCTTGGGGGACATTCAGTATCCTAGCTACAGCAGGACCTAAATCACATGTACACCCTCAGCTTCAAAGATGCCTGGCTTTTTCCCTCTAGCAGGAAGGTACATTGAGCAAGCCAAGTTATAATATCCCCTCAGTCCTTGATAATTGCACTGATTCCTCTTTCTGCCACAGGACCTTTGCACATGCTGTTCCAAATTCATTTGCAGTTCTCTTCTCTTTCTCTTCCCTTCTTTAGAATCCAGCATAAGTATCATCTCTGAGCATCATATTATTTTGCATCTATTCTTCAGATGAGGAGACTGAGGCCTAGAGAGGTTAAGTAATTTGCCGAAGAGTACACACGAAGTAAGCAATATAGCTGAGATTTGAACCCAGACCACCTAACTCCAGAGCCTACCCATGATGCCACACTAGGTCACACAAAGGCAAACTCCTCTATGCTGAAAGTCCAGTTACAGGGCATAAAGCTACCTGCAAATAAACAGATATGACACATCAGAAAATGTCAGCAAGCCCCCAAAATTCTGGGAGTGGGGGAAGTGCAGGTGAAAGGTCTCAGGACAAGGTCAGACGCTGGGTCAGACGTTTGCCTGAGCTCACAGAGAACTTCAGGAGGCTGAGCTTTAAATCCAGTTGATCTAGGGGTGTCCACAGAACCCTGGACCGCCATTCTCTCTCAGGAGGCAGGGCGATTAGCATGGGGTAGCAGGGGAATGGCTCCTATCTCCCAAGTGGGATTCTCCATCTCCATTTCAAATCCACCATCTTTGTAAACAAACTATGCTCAGTTCTCATAACTTTACCAGGAAGCCTTTTATAGGATGAAAAGGTAGACATTAAGGAGGTAGCCCTTATGAAACAGAGACTTGTCACCTCTGCCTGCCTTCTATCCGTAACCAGGGCACAGTGAAGGAAGTCCAGGAGCCCAGAGGATCCCATACAGTTAAAAATTTGGTTAGAATCCAAGTGTGCTGGCACACTCTAGGAGACCGGGACGGAAGGATGTTCAAGTCCATCCTAGGCAACTTAGGGAGACCCACCTCCAAATAAAAAAGAATTGGGGATGCACCTCAGGATAAAGGGTCTGGGTTCAACCCTAGCAGTGAGAAAAGGTGTAATTTCACCTTTATGAACAACAAATGAGATCACTTGCATTCTCTGGGCCAGATCTGGAAATCTTGGAATAGAAGAATAGCATTCTTTCTTCCCTTAACAACCATAAATCAGGTCTCTTTGGAGCCAGCAGCTGCTTGGCACAGGAAAATGATAAGACTAGGACACCTAAGTTAGTGATCCGGGTCTGCCTCTTGCTGCTGTGTACCGAGAGCACTGGACAAGGACAAAGGTTTTAAGCTTTCATTTTTGGTGGCAGAAATTCTTGTCGAGAAACACCTTCGCTAGTCCTGTCCTTTGGTCACGTAGAGACACAAGCACTTGCCCCTGTGAGGTCCATTTCCTTGACTGGAAGCTGCTGAATAAGGTGACATTTGATTATGCTTCAATCCCTGCTGTTTTGGAAATCCACAAGTAGCTGAAGGACAGGAGGGTTTAGCTTGGGAAAGAAAACTTCCCTGACACTGTGACTGTACCCTTGGACATGTGACTATGATAAAGCACCTTGCCAATTCTGGACCTTGGTTTTTCCCATCTAGAAATGAGAAGCCTTGGACTTGGTGGTCTCTGCTGTCCCCTTCAGGTTTGACTATCTAGAACTCTGCCTGGGGAAGGTTATGAGAACACAAGACCCATGGAGGGAAAGTGTATGGGGGAGGCAGCAAGGACAGCAAGAATAAAGTGATTTTCAGAGATTCTGTTCAGGAACAACCCAGAAGGTAAGTCAGGGATGACTGAATGTTTTAAGAGGTAAATGAGACTTCAGAAAGCAATGAATGAGGTCAGGGCCATGGTTTTTGAGGATTAGGGTCAGGACACTCAGTGTGAGTTTGTAATGTTGGGATGGGTGGGTGGGAAACCGGGGAGCGTCACTGGGTGGGGATAGTGGTATGTATACTCCCAGAGGGGGAGGGATGCTCGTCTGAGGCAAGAGAACAAGTGAGCGTGTAAGTGGATTTGTGGGTGAATAGGCAAATAAGAAGATGGGTGGGCATGTGGGCAAGCAGATGGATGGGGTAGTGGGTGAGTGGGTTGGTTTACAATAAGGGGAGGGATAGAGTAAAACTTGGTGGATTAGCTTGTTTGGTTTCCCTATCCATGTACCCCATTTCCTCTGCTATCCTCTCTTCTCCTTCAAAGACACCTGAAAAGGTTGTAGTGAGTTTTTTCTATGTGTGGAAATTGTACTGGTGGTTATATGTGAGATTGTTCTATGTAGTCACTGAAATTATCTTAAGAAGAATCCAGACACAGCTTGAAGTAACACCATATCATGTAGCAAGAGAAACATTCCCCTTTGAGTCCCCTTTGGATCTGAAGGTCACATAAATCAAGAAGAAATTGCCAGGAATGGACCAAGGAGGAGTGGTAGGCAGCAGAGAAAGAGCCTCTCAGAGTCACTGTCCAGGTGCTGAAATACAGCAACATGAGGAAAACAAGGAGGAAGTGGGTCCCATGGACCCGGGAAGAATCTAAAGCATGAATTGAAACCCATGGAGAGAGTGAGGAGGGAAACTTCAATGAAGAAGAAGCAGGTACCCAGCGGCACCTTCTCCCTGAGATAGGACTCACCGCATGAAAGGAGCAGTTCTAATCAATGGACACGCAGTGACCACTGGTGACCCCAGAGGCCTCCAAAGAGAGATGCAGCAGTGGAGGGATGTAGCAGATATGAAGGACTGCACTAGCTGGCCGGGAGTGCTGAGGGCTCTGTCATTCTGTGTGAGAGAGCAGTTGGCTGGGAGCCATGTAGGAGAGGGACCAGCTGAGCTCAGAACTCAGAACTGCAGCTGGCTCCATCTAGCAGCTCCCAGCTGGGCTCAGGCACACAGAAAGTGCATGGGTGGCTGCAGCCTGAATGAGTCTGGTCTCCACCAGAAAGTACAGGCTCACTGACATTAACCACTATCTCTCCAAAAAGCTACTGCTGGCTTGCTGGGATAGGTTGGCATGGATCAGGACTCTGTCTCCACACTTTGTCTACCAGTGACAGTGGAGACAAACCTGGAAGTGAGCTCTTTGCTTTACTTTGTTTTTTTTCTCTCTCTCTCTCTTATTTTGTTGTGGTAGTTTTTTGTTTTTTTCATTTTCAATTTTCCCTTTCATTGTTTGATCTTGTTTTTATATGAGTGTGAACATAGTTTCTAGCCTCTTTTTGATTGTGGTTCTGTTCTATTTTCTTTTTATCTTTTCCTTTTCTCTTTCCCTCCAGTCTCCTGCACCAGTTTCCCAAAGTTATCGTGATTCTCTTTATCCTCTAACATTACTTCTAATCTCTTCCTCTTCTTCCACTTCTCTATTTTCTCCTTAACCCATTTTAAATTTTAATCCCTAAGGGCAAAATTGACATATTAAAGACTTGCATACTACATATAATTTTCTGGTTTGTTTTAGATTTTGTTATGTAATCACAAATCTAGTTTAAAGTGGCAAATTAATAGTTAGCTCAGTTTGTCATTTCATAGGCTGTGTTTGATACTATTGGCCAAAAGTGACATAACTGTTCTGATCAGCTATTCTTCCTGGTACTCCATGACTGAGATTGACTACATGTCACAGAAAATAATGTGACACAGTGCCAAAGAACCAGGGACTGGGCCAAACAAGCAGCAACTTCTCATCAACAAATTGAAGAGGTAAGATCTTGCAAGACTCAAAACCCAAAAACCAGCTATACCTGGAAGATACCTCAAAGAAGTAGTCACAACCTAAGGGTTCTAAATACTAGGAATAAAGCAACCCAACATAAGCTATTTACAAGCACCAACCCAAGAATTAAACTAAAAAGAAAAGAAAAGAAAACGAGGAAACACTTAAAAAAATGCAACCCCATACATTTAGTTCATCAAAGACAAACACAGGGGAAATGAGGTGGGGCCATCTGAAAGCCTCCCACCTGATCTCTCTGAAGTGGTAATAACAAAGAAATTGGATGAGGCTCTGGAAAAAGTCAAATCAGAAATAATTCCTCAGATAACTGCAGAGGTGGTGTCCACAATGAAGACCATGCTTAGTAACTCTAGAGCAGATACAGACAGAAAAAGATGAGCTTAAGAAAATTATAGAAGCCATGAATGCTCAACATAGCCAAGAAATGGTATCCATTAGGCAGATTTAAGCAGATATCCAAGAGAATAAAAATTCCATTGAAAGCATTCACAGCAGATTAGACCAATGTGAGGACAGGATGTCAGATTTGAAGACAGGCTTGCAGTTAGCAATCATGAAAAGAAAGATTTCTTAAAAACAGCAATGGACCATGAGAAATCAATCCAGCAGCTACTAGATGAGGCAAAGAAGAATAACTTGAGATTGATTAGAGTGAAAAAGCAGGCGACAGCACAAATGATATAAAGAAGAAACTGTTCACAGACATCATGGCAGAAAACTTTCCTGGTAGAGAAAAAGAATTTGACATACAAATAAGTGAGGCATATAAAACTCCAATTAACCATGGTCAAAAAAAAAAGTCTACAACCAGGTATATCATAGTCAAGATTCCAGAAATTCCACACAAGAATAGAATACTAAAAGCTGTTAAGAAAAAGAAACAAATCACCTATAAAGGAAAGTCCACCAAAATCACAGTTGACTTCTCAGCACAAAGCCTCAAGCCAAGGAGAGCTTGGAGTGAAGTATTTCAGGTTCTAAAGGAAAACAACCTTCAACCCAGATTGATGTATCTTGCAAAACTGATGGAGAAATAGGATACTTCCATGATAAAGAACATCTGAGGAAATTTATGACCACCATATCAGCACTCCAAAATGTTTTGAAGGACATTCTAGAAAGAGATAACAAGGACTACAACTCCATGAACCCCAGCAGAAGGAATCCATCAGGCAAGACAAACAATTAAACAGAGGATGGGGAAAAAAGAGGGGAGCAAACAACAGGAAAATAACATGACAAGGATAAGTCAATACATATCAGGGCTAACTATCAATGTTAATGGTCTCAATTCACCAATCAAAAGACACAGGCTGAAAAAATGGATCAAGAAGCGATGATACACTGCATACATGAAACATTTAATTAACAAAGATATTCATAGACTGAAAGTCAAAGGATGGAAAACAGTACTCCATGTGATGAGAACCCAGAAAAAAGCATGGGTAGCTATTCTACTTGCAGACAAAGTGAATTTCAAGCTAAGACTGACTAAGAGAGATAAAGAAGGTCACTATATCCTTGTAAAGGAAATAATCCAAGAGGAAGAGATCACAATCACAAATATATATGCAACAAATACCAGTGCACCCAACTATATAAAACAATTACTAACAGACATGAAAAATCAGATAAGCACTAATACAATTGTATCAGGGATCTCAATACCCCACTGTCACAAAAAAACAGATCATCTAGACAAAAAATCAGTAATGAAATATTAGAGTTGAACCAAACTTTTGAACAAATGGACTTAGTAGATATCTACAGAGTATTCCACCTGACAACAACAACTCTTTAATGAAATTGAAAGGGAAACAATACTCTCAAATTCATTCCTGGAAGCAAACATTACCCTGATACCAAACTGGAGAAGGACCCAACTAAAAAGGACAGTTATAGGCCAGTCTCCCTAATGAACATAGATGCAAAAATTCTCAGTAAGATACTGGCAAACAGAATATAGCAAATCATCAAAAGGATTATACACTATGACCAATTAGGATTCACCCCAGGGATGCAGGAATGGTTCAACATATGTAAATTAATAAATATAATACACAATGTTAACAGAGACAAGGACAAAAACATATGATCATCTCAATAGATGAAGAAAAAACTTTTGACAAAGTCCAGAACCCATTCATAAAAACTCTATAGAAAACTGGAGTAGATGGTCTATATCTCAATCAGATAAAAGCTACCTATGACAAACTAACAGCCAACATCATACTAAATAGACAAAACTGAAAGCTTTCACTCTAAAATAAGGAACAAGACACTCCGCTCTTATTCAACATAGTCCTGGAAACTTACCCAGAGCAATTACACAAGAAAAAGAAACAAAAGGAATGATAGGAAAGGAAGAAGTTAAATTATCATTTGCAGGTGACATGATATGCTACACAGAAGACCCCAAAACTCCACTAAAAAACTGCTAGATTTAATGAGCAAATTCGGTAGCATAGATGGATACAAAGTCAACACTCAAAAATCAGTAGTCTTCCTGTACATGGATAACAAACTCACTGAGAGAGAAATTAGGGAAACAACACCTTTCACAATAGCATGCAAAAACTGAAATACCTAGGAATCAACCTAATGAAGAATGTAAAAGACCTCTACATTGAAAACTATAGTGCTCTGGAAAATGAGATTGAAGAGGATACCAGAAAATGGAAAGACATCACTTGCTCTTGGGTAGGAAGAACCTATATAGTGTAAGTGTCTGTCTTAGCTACTTTTCTCTCACTGCTGGGACAAAATACCCAACACCCAAAATTAAGGACAGAAAGGTTTATTTAGCTCATAGTTTGTGGAGGTTCAGTCCATAATCAGCTGGTTCCAGAGCAGGGTGGCATGGCACAGGGGCAACAGTTCAAGGCAGCAGAAGACAGCAAAAGCCACAAGAGTAAAATGGGGGCGAGCAAGCCTCTTTTCCTCCCTTACATTGTAAGCAGGATACCACTCCCTAGGATGGATGGATGTAGCACTCACACCATCTTCTTGCCCTCTTCTTGCACAGGATGTTTACAAAGTGAGGACCCTGGTCCCCTGTTGAGTCACTTAAAGTTCTCAAATTGACATAATGTATCAGCCATTACAATGGCCATACTTTCAAAACTGTTATACAGATTTAATGCAATTCCAATCAAAATTCCAACACATATCTCCAAAGAATTAGAAAAAAATCTTAAAATTCATTTGGAACCAAAAGAGACTTAAAACAGCAAAGGCAATTCTAGGCAACAAAGGCAAGGCGTAGGACATCCCTGACTTGAAATTAAACTATAAAGCTACTGTAATAAAAACAGTGTGATACTGGGGGGAAAAACCCCACCCAAAGATTAATGGAACAGATAGAAGATATAGAAATAACTCCAAGTGTACTAAGCCATTTTATCTTTGACAAAGGTGCCAAACACATTCACTGGAAGAAAGATAGCCTCTTTAATAAATGGTGCTGGAAAAACTGGCTCTACACATGCTGAAGATTAAAAGTGGACCCATATCTTTCACCATGCACTAAACTAAGTTCAGAATGGATCAAAGATCTAAATATTAAAACAGAAATATTAAATCTGAACTGGGCGTGGTGGTGCATGCCTTTAATCGCAGCATTCAGGAGGCTGAGGTAGGAGGAGCATTGTGAGTTCAAGGCCAGCTTGGGCTACAACGTGAGCACAAGGGCGATCTGAACTACATAGTGCGACCTTGCCTCAAAAAACGAGGGCTGGGAGTTTGGCTTAGTGGCTTAAGCGCCTGTCTGGCAGGCGCAAGCTTGTGAGTTCGATTCCAGGTGCCACAAAAGAAAAAGAAAAAAAAAAGAAATATTAAATCTGCTGAAAGATAGAATAGGTAAAACTCTTGAAGACACTGGTGTGGGCAAAGACTTCATGAATAAAACTCCAATCACCCAGGAACTATCACAAAGAATCAACAGCTGGGATCTCCTCAAGAAACCACCAACAGAGTGAAGAGACAACCCGCACTGTGGGAGAAAATGCTTGCCAACTGATCCTCAGACAAAGCATTATTATCAAGAACATATAAAGAACTCAAAAAAACCAGTTCCCTCAAATTTAAAGACCCAATCCAAAAATGGGCATCTGAGATGAATACAAACTTCTCAGATGAAGAAATGCAAACAGCAAATAAATATATGAAAAAATGTTCAACATCACTCGTCATTCAAGAGATGCAAACTAAAGAAACACTGAGATTGTTCTTCACCCTGGAAAGAATGGCTAGTATCAAGAAATCAACCAATAACAAATGCTGGAGGGGATGTAAGGAAAGAGGAACTCTTCTCCCCTGTTGGTGGGAGCGCAGACTGGTGCAAATGCTATGGAAATCAGTGTGGAGATTCCTCAAAAAACTAGGATTGAAAGTCCCATTTGACCCAGCTATTCCCCTACTGGGTATCTTCCCAGAAGAATTAAAAACATCATATCACAGCGATATATGTGCACCCAGGTTAGTAGCACAATTTGTGATCGCTAGATCTTGGACACAACACAAATGCCCATCAGCTGAGGAATGGATAAAAAAGATGCGGTCTTTTTATACAATGGAGTTCTACTCAGCCATAAAGAATGATAAAACTGGAGACTTCTATAGGTAAATAGATGCAATTTGAGACCATAGTCATAAGTGAAATAAACCAGATGCACATGTGTAAACATCGTATTGTCTCTCTAGTGTGAGAAGCTAAAAGAGTAAATAAGATCCAAAATGTACAATAGATATTATACAATTGGAAGAAGCTTCAAAAAGAAAGAGAAACTGGAATGGGGGAATGGAGAAAAGAAGGAAGAAAAAGCAAAAAATAATATATACACATTTATATATATACATATATATATACAAGTAGTTAAGATAGTTATACTACTAATTTCTTGTAGTTCATTGAAAAGAAAGGTTTGTGCTACTCTTGTTTGAACAATTAAATGGTGATATCTTGTACTCTGAGTAACTAAAGATAACAATACACAATGTATTAACCATTGTTATCCTCTTATTATCTAGTTTTGAAATTTTGTTTTATTTTTTTCTCTTTAAAATGAAAAAATTCTCTTAAAAAGATAATGCTGAAAGGAAAAAAAGATGAAGGAGAGGAGGAGGAGGAGGAGGAGGAGGAGGAAATTGCCATCTCGTACCACACTGACACTTCTAATGTCCCTCGTTAATAAGAGGCAATAGATTTGGGGATCTGGAGTCCCGGACGGGCCATGAAATGTCACACAGGTTTGATTTAACTAGGTTCTGTTTTACTGTGACTCTCTGTACATGACCAAACTAAGGTACTGTAGAGTCACAAAGGGTTGCTCTTCAAAATGACTGTCTCTAAGTAAAGTAAGAGTATTATAATAGGATTATCCATTCATAACATTTTAAGTAAATAGTGAGTAAAATATTAAGTGAATAGTATTTATCATTGGGACAAGAGATGCTGGGTATGACAGATTTCTCAAGGAGACTATGAATGTGTAGAAAACATTGGTATGCAGATATGTGATCTAGTCACACCCCTTCCAGTCTTAATGGAATTCCAGATCCTTCTGAGCCCACCCTGACCACCTATGACTCATTACTTTAATGCCCTTTCCACTCTCCCCACCTTGATCAGGACCCTGGAACTTTCTTACATTCTACCAGCTTGCCAGGTTCCCTTCTACCTTCAGGATTTTGTGCCTTTACCTCTTTCTGCCAAGAACTCTCTCTTCTTCCCTCTTATCTTGGAGAATCTCTGCTAAGCTCTCAGACCTGGGCTGGGTTGCAGGAAACCTCTGACCTCCCTCACCCAGGAGGGTGGAAGGCCTTTCCTCACTATCTCTAAGGCACCTGCTTGCCATTAGCACATCCTATTCACTCGTTGTCTTAGTCAGTTTCTTGTTACTGAGACACAGTACCAGACACTTGTAACTTAGAGGAGAGGTTTATTTTGGTTCATGATTTTAATACATTCAGTAGTTTCCAGCGCCAAGGTAGGAAGGCCTGGTGGGAGGGTCTGAGTATAGGAAAGCTGCCTAACTAATGGTGGCCAGGAAGCAGAGTGTGAAGTAGGGAACCATCAAGGAAGACTTACCCTTCCAGGTCATGCCCCAAATCCTTTTCTGACCTGACCCCACTCCTAAAAGCAAGCCAACTATAATGCCCCCATAATCCAATCACCCTCCAAATATGTGAAACTTTGGGAATAAAATGAGTAGTTATATCTAAAATGAGATATAACTAATAACATTATTGTTGGGTGTGGTGGCATACAGCTGTATTCCCAGCACTTGGGAGGCAGGAGGATCACCATACGTTTGAGGTTAGCCTGGTCTACATAGTGAGTTCAAGGCCAACTTGAATTACAGAGTGAGACTCTGTAACACCTGATAACAACAATAATAGTAATAGCATTCTGCCTCTGGTCTCCAAAAGACTCATTTGCATTTTTACATGAAATGCATTTAGTCTATCTTTATTAGTCTATCTTTATGAGTCACAAAAGTTTTTATAGTTCCAGCGTTACTGAAAAATCCAAGTCCAAAGTCTTCTATGAGACCTAAAGCAAAGTTCTAGCTGTGAGCCCCTGTAAAAATAAAAAACAGCTTAAGTGCTCCCAACATACAATGGCATAGGGTAAACATCCTCATTCCGAAAGGGAACAACAGGAAGATAGACAGGAATTGAACCAAAGCAAGACAAAGACCCAGGAGGGCAAACACTAAATTCTAGAGTTTCACATCCAGCATCTGGGGCAAAGATGTGCCTGGGGGCTAAAGCATCTACACTGGAAGCTCAAAGGAACTGACCACCAACATCTGATGGCAGTGGCAAAGATCAGAGCTCCCTCAAAGTAAAGGGGAGATTTCCTTCTTTCCCTTTTCCATTCAGGCTACAAGTCTATTGGTTGGTGTTATTTACCTCCAGGGTGGGGCTTCTACCTCTAATTTGTGGCCTACATATCAATCATCCACAGACACACCCACAGCTTTACTAATCTGTTAAATTGTTCTTAAATCAGGTTGACATATCACAACTAACAGCCACACTCATCATGGTGGAGAAACTACCTGGTCAGCTGTCTACATCATCTGGGAAAATGGGATCTGGTTGGGGACAGAGACTCTGTCCATTCATATCTCACTTTCTCAGCACCGTTTAACTGAGTGATCTCCGAAAGACCAAGCACTGCTGTCCATGCCATGCAAGGCAATAAATGTAGGGTCAGTGATGTTGGCAGTGAGAAGAATTTACCTAGGCAAGGATAAGAGAAAAGAAAAGAATTTATTCAGGCCAGAGTACACTGTCAAGGAGAAGAACAAATAAGTTTCCAAGAATGGAATCACACTGTTAGGGTGAGAGGTTGGGGTCTTTATAAGAGTCTGAGGGTATGAAAAAAGAGTCCAGGCAGGAAATGTGATTAAAGAAATTTTTTTCCAGATCATTTAGCACCTCTCTCCCAGGAGCACCTGCATTGTGCTTAAAATTATATGTTTGAAGGTGTAAATTGTAAAAACCATTTCCTCTGGTTTACAGAGGCCTTTTAGCTTTAGATAAGGAGGTCTATACATATCAACCTTTAGAGAAGATGGGGTAGAACTCGTTGGGAGAAATGAATGGGTCTTATATTAGAGGTTTAGTGTGTGTGTGTGTGTGTGTGTGTGTGTGTGTGTGTGATGCTGGGGTTTGAGCCCAAGGCCTTTTCACTGAGCTGCATCCCAGCCTTTATTTTTACTTTTTATTTTTAATTTTTTGAATCAGGGCTTTGCTAAATTGTTAAATTGTTCAGAATGGGCTCAAACTTGGGATTACTGGTATATGCTACCACTCCCAGATAAATGTTAGTTTTTTATCTTGTGCAGTTGTTATATTGTCTTATGACCTCCCAGGAGAGGGGGCCTCAGATGGCTTTAAGGGGGTTCTGCAGCTAAAGGTTTTAACTCTTTTGTGGCCAACAGTCAGGGACTGTATTATTGCTAAAGAGATAGCAATAAAGGATGTTTATTTGCCTATCAAAAATAAGTTGGTGTGGTGGCACACACTTATGATCCCACAACTCTGGGACTCTGAGGCAGAAGAATTATAAGTTTGAGGCCTGTTTCAGCAACTTAATAAGGCCTAGTTTAAAAAAAAAATTGGTAGACTGGGATGTAGTTTAGTGTGAAGGCTCTGGGTTCAATCCTCAGTACTACAATGAAAAAATAAATAAATATTATTTTATCTGACTTTCTCTTAGAATGAAGAGGGAGTGTTTTTATTTAAATAAATAAAATGAAAATACATATATATTCCGTATACAATTTGGTCTTGTAATATTCCTAGAAATTAAAACAGGGCTTGAGACTTAAGGAAAAAAGAGGTGGTGATAGGGCAGCAGTGCTGTTTACAATTGGGGTCAGGAAAACTAACTTTCTCTGAGTGGTAAGGGGAAGAGTATGAAGCCTCTGAGAAGCGAACAAGTTTGGCAGGTGTAGGAAGAGCCCAGGGTTGGGTGGAAGGGGAGCAGGGGGCCCCAGGCAGCAGCAGCCTCAGGCCACAAGGAATAGCCCCCCAGGCCTAAAGACACCCCAGTAGGCAGGAGGAAGGCTGCCTTGTTGCCTGCTCGCCAGGCTACCCCAGCAGGGCCCCAGACTGCCAGTTTTTACAGAGGTACTTCCTGTTAACATTTACCTTGGCTGGTGTTTATTAATAGGATCTATTAATAGACTTCTGTTGGTTTTTTACCTTTCCTAAGGAACAGTTTCTAGAAGCAGCACTCCTCTCCAGTTATCCCACCTCGTTTAATGTTTTAGCTTTGGAAATTGCTCTTCTACTCTTACTTCTTTTTTTGTTTGTTTTTTGTTTTTTATAGTCCAGGCGGGTCTTGAACTCACTATGTAGCCCAGACTGACCTTGAACTCACTATGTAGCCCAGTCTGGCCTCAAACTCCTGGCAACCCTCCTGCCTCAGCTCCAGAGTGCTGGCTACCCTTACCTCTCGATCTGGCTACTGATGAGTCCATAGCAACATAACAGACATAGAGCAGAGAACAAGGCAGATTCAGCCCCTGCCCTCAGAAGGTATGGGTGTTTTTATTTTTGTCTTAGTTTCGGTTTTGGTCTGTCTTTGTGATTCAGGGGAAAGAAACTCCCACACTGCTAGATGTCCGGTATGAGTTCGAGTTCTCTAAAATAAAAGAATGAATTCTAGGAACAACAGAGGCTAAGAGCAGAATTTATTTATTGGGGAAAGAAAGCTTCTGTCCAAGAGAGAGACAGAAGGGGTCCTGAGTGGGTGGCCAAGGACCCCGCTTTTTCTAGGGATTTTTATAAAGTAAAACCAGGAGGTGAGGCAGGTTCAACGTGGGGAAAGATGGGAAATCACAAGAGAGGAATGGTGTGGGACAAAACTATGGTCAACCAATAGGATTACGAGCATAATTGTTCAAGTAATATTGTTAAATGGGGATCAAATGGGAAAGCAAGTCACTTACCAAGTGGGCAACAGAACATGGGTTTCTCCTAGAGGAAATGAGTCAGTGGCTCTTCCTGCCTTTCCCACGGTGATCCGTACCTATTTAGAGTGTCAGTCACTGATGTTTATCTTTAGGGGAGGTAGATGGGTGCATTCCTTTTATCTTTTGTCTTGAGGTCTGGCCCTCAGCGGAGGTGTCTATCTCCCCCACAGTTGCAATGTATCCCCGTCTTCTGTACTGATTCCTTTGAGGGCTCAACGCCATCTGACTGCCAATAATATTTCTACCTAATTTAACTATCTATAACACTGGGGCTTGAACCCTGGGTCTTGGCACTAAGCTACAGCCCCATCCCTTTTCATTTTTTTATGTTGAGACAGGGTCTCGCTAAGTCACTCAGTTGACCCAGGCTAGGCTCAAACTTGCAATGTTCCTGCCTCAGCCTTCTGGAATCCTGAGATTGCAGGTGTGTGCCACCACCCCCAGCTGGAAGTGTGTGTTTTTTTGTGACAAGCAGGTCCAGAGGGCCTTGGAGGCTGGTTTACTCTGTGCCTTGGCTAGCACAGCAGAGCTGGCTCAGCTGGGTCACCTGGGCTGCAGGGCACAGCTGATGTCAGCATTGGTAGGTAGATGTCTGTTCCTGTGTACCCAGACTCTTCAAGGCTCTCCCAGAGTCCTTGCATGCAGCCCTGGGCCTCTGTGCATTAACCGTGATTCTCCAGAGAAACATAACAAACAGGGGGTACATAAAGGGATATATGTGAGCAGATACATTATGAGAATTGGCCTACATGTTTAGGTGGCTGAGAAGCTCCACAATCTGCCTGCTGCCTGCAGTCTGGAGACCCAGAAAAGCTGATGATGTGAAAATCCAAAGGCCCAAGAACCAGGAGCTATGATATTGGAGAGCATAAGAAGGCAGGTGTCTTAGTTTAAGAAGGTACAGTGTTCACCCCCATCTCCCCCACCACCCTTGGGATATTTGGGTTCTATCTGAGATCTCCACTGACCAGATGGTGCCCACACAGTGAGCATCTTTACTCAGTCTGCTGATTCACATGCTCGATCATCTGCCCATGCCCTCACAGACCCAGCCAAAATCACCATGGCTTTACTAGCTATCTGACCATCCCTTAGCCTAGTCAAGTTGACACAAAATTAACTATTGCTCTTGGTAAGCACGTTCCAACTGTTTTTGATGTGTTTCTTACTTTTCAGAGAAACTACGGATTCCCAGCTCCCTCTCAGGCCAGGATGGGGTTGGTCCTTTGCCCTAGAGACTGTAGGTCCTTGGCTGAGGTTACCCTCTCTGCCAGGACACTGGCCACAGTGAAGAGGCTGAGAACTCGTGCTGAGGATGCTGAGTTTGGGGGACTGTGGACATCCCGCTTCTTCCTGCTCTATGTGTCCCCTGGGAAGCTCTAGTTACATCACAAGACACCATTGCTGTGTGCTTGACCTCTGGGACTGACAACTCTAGTAGAAATAAACCAGGAACAACTAAGTACCCTAAGTGATGAGTGTTACCAAGATGACAAAGTACCATGAGAATAACTCAAGACTTGGTCTGGGGATGTTACGGCTGGGTCTTTTTTGGAGGCAGAAGAGACCAGTCTGTGCAGATCAGATGGGGGCCAAGGGCATCAGAGTCTGTTACCAGGCAGCACCAGGAATGGCGATGGAGGGGAGAGGTGACTTAGGCAGCAACTTGCTCCAGCCAGTCCATCACCAGAGCCCCAGGGCCACCATCTTCAAAAGCTTGGACCTCTGTATAACTCCCCACATCACCATGTGAAGGGCAAACAAGCTTAGGGTAAAGAGCCCTGACTAGATGCCAGGACCTGGGTGCTGCTGCCTTGCTTCTGTTCTCTGGGCCAATTAAAATAGGAATAAAATAAATTAAGAAGCACAAGTATTTGACAAATGAGGAAACTAAATTCAAATCAGATAGGGAAGAATCTGGCCCAAGATCACATAGCCCAGTGGGGGGCAGTGTGGAGACTTGACCTCAGGCCTGCTGGCATTGATGCCCTTAGTTCTCTGGCTAATTAAGTCCTCTTTACCTCAGAGACCTACCTGTCCATGCCCCAGGTAGGCTCCCAGGAGAAGGCAGTGGAAGAGAAGCAGGAGTATACAGGGAGCAGGACAGACAAGCCCTATAGTTCTGCTGGATCATGGAGCATAGAAGAAAGAGCCGAATAGATGGGAAGCCAGGGCAGTCCTGTGCTGGCAAAGCTGCAGCCCTGGACTCAGGTTCAAATCCCAGTTTCCCTGCACACCTGCCCTACACACCTCCCCCAGCAAGACACAGACCTCCACCTGTGAAGGAGAGACAGTCAGAGTCTTACTCTTTTGTGACTATTAGATCAGAAGTACGCGCAGGGTGAGCGATTTGCAGATGCTGATGCCGTTGTCACACCAGCCCGGCCCACTCAAGTTCCCTCACTTTTCTTGCTCCAAAAACACTGGTCTTTCCCTGACCCCAGTGTATCACACTCCTTCCTGCTTCAGCACCTGGGACATGCTGTTCTCTCTGCCTGTCTTGTCCTGCAAGTCACTTCCCCAGAGGACCCCCAGGGTGTGACTGACATGGTCTCCACATTCCCCTTTGAAGCACTGTAGGGCTGGGATTATATGAATAATAGGGCATTGGAAGGAACTTTTACATTTGCCCCAAAATTTACAACTGGGGGCAGAACTGGGGTGATGAATCGATGGGGCCAGTGATGTAGCTCAGTGGTAAAGTGTGCACTTAGAATGCACAAGTACCAGGGTTCAATCCTCAACACCACAAAATGAAAAAGTTTGACCACTGCTGTATTAGTTACTTTCCCATTGCTAGACACAACACCCAATACCCACAAGTTAAATGAGAGATTTAATTTGGCTCACGGTTTCAGGGAATTCAGTCTACGGTTGGCAAGTTCTAAGACAGAAACCTCACGGTATAAGGGCATGGGGGATAAAAGCTGCTTAGTTCATGGTGGCCTGGAGGCAGAGCAGGGGAACAGTGTCAGAGAGGAACTGGCTAGAAACCAGATATAGACTTCAAGATAACATCCCCGTAACCCACCCAGAAACACCCAGGAGTGTGCTTCCCTAAATTTTTCTTAAATCCATGAATTAGACAAATCAGGATTAACAATTACAACTACAAATTCTTTAATTTTATTTTTATTAATACATTTTTACAATACATAATGATTATATTCCTTATGGGGCATTGGTCCATGTACATAACACATCTTAATTATTCTTTCATACCCTCCCTGTTTTGGCTTATATCTAGGTATCTCCCAAAGCCTCATGCAGGGATTTTTGGAGGTGGCTAGATCTAGGGTGTACGATGCTGGCATTAATGGTGCATTGCTAGGATTAAAGGTGCCCCATCCAGAGTGTGAATGTTACCTGCCCTTAGGGCAGGTACCCTGCATAGACCACAAGGGACAGACAGAGGGCTGCTATTGTTGCTGCTGCCTGCTGCTTGCTGCCTCCTCCCTGCTCTGCCATGAAGTGTTTCTCCTCTGTGATGCCCTCTGCCACGCCACCCTGCCTTGGAACCAGTCAACTATAGACTGAAACATCTACAAACTGGGAGCCAAAATAAACCTTTCCTCCTTTAACTTGTGGGACACATTGGCTATTTCATCTCAGCAATGAGAAAAATAACTAAAACACTTCTTTTCCCCTCCTTCCTCTCTTCCTCTATCTCTTGGTTCCCTTTCCTTTTGCAAAAGATCTCTTTTTCCTATTACCTATTTTTTATTTTGCTTTTAAGTTTGTTTGTATTTTTGATTTCTCATTTAAGAGAAACCATGTGCTATTTAAGCTTATGTGCCTGATTTATTTCATTTAACATTATGGTCTGCAGGTGCATCTATTTCCCTAAAAATGGCTCATTTATCTTTCTTTATGGCAGAGTAGTACTTCACTGACAACCAAAAATTCTGAAGAGAAGACACCAAAACTGCAGCCAGGTATTCCCTCTAGGGATCATTGAGGGGACAACTGACCCTTCAAACCCTTTCACTTCTATAAGATTGGAAGGGCAGACAGGGATTCCCAAGGGATGCAAAGCTATGAATTCTCTCTCCCTTCTGCCCAGATACTCTTTCTGGCCAAGTTTCATTGCAGAGGCAGCAAGAGAACCACACACAGTTATGGAGGGGGAAGGTCCTGGTGCAGGGGAGGCTGGCATTTCCCTCCAGGATATCTGCCGATGTGGCAGGTTTGTTCTGTCCCCTGAGCTGGTCTGAGCAGGGGAGGAGAGAAGTGGCAGGGTGGCAGAGCTAGCAACAGGGCAGCCTCGGGTGCCTGCCGTTCTCCGAGAGTCAGCAGGGAACACAGACAAGAGCTGAGCTCATGCCACCTTCTGGCACCCACCCAAGAAGACACCCACCACTGCATCAACCAGGGCCCCAGCAGCATGAACCACGGGCGGATGGCTGGAGCTGGGGCTGTGGGGTCCAGGACTCCACCAGGACCCCAAAGAGCACACGGGCACAGAGCCAGTGTGCTGATGCTGGTCACGCTGAGGATGCTGACAGCTGGTAGAATCAAAGCGAAGAGGGGAGTTCAGCACCACAGGCAGAGAGGTGTAGAGATGTCCCCTGTAGGGCCCCTGTCCTCTCAGCCTTATATCAGAGCAGCGAGGCCTTAGACCGGAAGGGGAGGAATGAAGCCTTGATACAGGCTCTGTGATGAACACGGACCATGCTATGCAGAGTGAAAGGAGCCAGTCACAAAGGCCAGACAGCGTGTGACTGTGTGTGCTCAGCACGTCGGCACATCCAGGTTGAGCAGACTCATAAGGACAGAAAGCAGATGAGTGGTTGGCCAAGGCGCTGCGGGGTCTGTGCTGGGGGACAGTGTGGGGTTTATAGGTATCATATACAGGTGATGGGAACAGCAGAACAAGAGAGAGAGGAACAGAAGCAATATGCGAGCCAATAATACCTGAGAATCTCCCCCCACAGACCCAGAAGCCCAGAGAATCTCAATCAGAATAAATACAAAAAGGTCCAAGCCAAAACAAAA
>RJWM01017673.1:0-42608 GCA_004363535.1 Dasyprocta punctata | reverse complement strand
GAAGAGCAGGACCTGTGCATGTTCTTAAAGTGCATCCCCATAAACTGCTGATTATTTGCTAGGAGAAAATGACAACTATTTACATTGAAGGAAGAAACCCTTCTGCATGGTGAATCCTGACAGACATCGCAGCCTCCAGGTGGGACTGCACCAAACAGCATCACACATGCAGTGCTCTGCCCAGGAACACGCAACCTGCGCCCAGCGGTGAGGAAACTCCAGACGCTTCAAAATGAGGAGACTTCTAGGTTTAAAAAGTGGGAGACTCCATCTTCAAAACTAGCAATGGCATTACAAATGGGAGAAGGCCATGGCATGTTCCAGAGATTAAAAAGACATGAGCATTGCGTGCCTGTCCTGGAGGGAACATGCACATTACATGGGACATGGAAAGACAATCAGATGAGCGCACGGATGCTGTCTTCACTGAGATTGACAACTGTCCTCATGGGTGAGGGGCCAGGATACATGCAACTCACGCTCAGATGCTCAGTAAAACAAAATACACCTCAGACAGAGAACTGACACCTACAATATATAAAGAACTCAAGCCACTGAAAATACTGTAAAAGACCCAATCAAAAAATAGCCAGCTGAAATAGACACTTCTCAGAAGAAGTGCAAATGCATGAAAAAAATTTCAGTATCACGGGTGGTTAGAGAAATGCAAATTAAAAGAACACAGAGATGCTACTTTACCCCAGAAAGAAAGGCCATCATCAAGAAATCAAATGATAACAAATGCTGGTGAGGCTGCAGGGGAAAGGAACCCTTCTGCACTGCTGGTGAGAATGTAGACTAGTACAGCCACTGTGGAAATCAGTATGGAGATTCCTTGAAACACTGAAATTAGACATTTCACTCAACCACCTATTTTTTCCCTTCTAGGTATCTTCCTAAAAGAATTAAAGACATCATATATTACAGTGATACATGTTTATAGCAGCATAATTCATAATAGGTGAATCTTGGAAGCAGCTATATGTCCATCAACTGAGGAATGGATAAAGAAAATGTGGTATTTATACACAATGGAGTATTACCCTGCTATAAAGAAGTATAAATTTGAGTCATCTGTAAGAAAATGAATTTACCTTGAGACTGTAATGTTAAATGAAGTAAATCAAATATGCAACCTTAAGTATCACATGTTTTCCCTTACATGAGAAGTCCAAAATATAAATAAAGAGCAAAATAAAAGACAGATAATAGGAAACAGGGAGGTTGATCTTGATTGATCCTCTCGATAAGATGTTGCAAAGACAATTAAGATGTGTTTTGCACAGGTGCAACTCCCCATAATGAATGTAATCATCATGAACTGCAAGTATGCACTAACGAAATAAAAAAAATTTAATTACATTTGTATATACACATTACCACACATATCTGTGTGCACACACACATTACACAGGCATGCATGCGTAGGGAAGACAGGCAAGGACACAGCTGGTCCAGCACATTGAGTATGTGTTAACAATACATGAATCCCGGTAAGAAGTTAACTGTTCTTTATATTATTCTTATTCAAGCAACTTCAACATTTGAAATTGTTTCTAGAAAGATTTCAGAAAAACAGGTCTTCAAGAAATGTTAGATGCTCTACCAGGTGTTATACACAGTGGGGGGTCTAGCAGTCCCCCCAAAGCCTCATGCAGTCATAGGTGGGGCTTTGCAGAGGTGGCCGGATCTAGAGCGTGTGCTGCTGGGATGAAGGGTGTGTGATACCAGATCAGTCCACTGACCAGGTCGGCACAGCTCTGGGGGTGGGGAAGGAAGCCCCCCCGGGTGTGAGTGGGACCCCCCAAGGCAGGCGGCCTGGGTGGACACAAAGGGCAGAAAGAAGGCGGGCCTGCCGCTGCTCCTTCACTGCCGGCTGCCTGCCCGAGCTGTCTCTCCTCTGCATTGCCCCTCTGCTGTGTGCCACCCTGCCTTGGAGCCAGTCAGTTAAGGACTGAAACCTCCACAAACTGCGAGCCAAATAAACCTTTCCCCCTCTAACTTTGGGTGTTGGGTATTTTGTGTCAGCAGTAAATTTCACGATAAGGAAAGCTTTAAAAGCATTTTAAAAATAAACAATGTATGGCTGAATAAATATTTACCCATGAAAAGTGTCCCTCAGTTGACTCATCTAAAGGCAGCCAGCATGGACATGTTACAGGCAGCTGAGTTAGACAGAAATATTACAGGCAGTCAGACAGGGCTAGGCCCTCAAGGAAACGGGCACAGAGAACCAGAGGTCTTGGTGACCTTGAAGGAGACCCACACCTCTCCCTGCAGGCCGGATATCAAGACAAAAGGCAAAACAGATACACCCATATGCTAAGAACTGATATTCTAAATAGTTTTATATCATCCTGAGGAAGTCAAGAATCAGTATCCCACCCTTTTACAGGAAGAGTCATTATCGTCATGCATCCCTCGCTTACTACGTGACTCACCTCCCCATTTGTCTTTAAGTTAATCAATTCTACCTGAGCAATTAATCTTATTGGTTAACCACGGTTATGTCCCACCTTACGCCCGGCTGCCTTGAGAGTTCCCAGTTTTCCCCATCATGGTTTTACTCTATAAAAGTCCCTAGAAAAGACAGAGTCCCTGGCAACCCACTCGGGCCCCCTTCTGTCCCTCAGACAGAAGCTTTCTTTCTCTCAATAAATATCTTCTGCTCTTACCCTCCGTTGTTCCTAAAATTCATTCTTCGATTTTAGAGAACACGAACTCGCGCCGTACGTATAATAGGCTGGGAGTTTCATTCCTCCACATCATTCGGAGGTCCGGGATCATTTTTCCTATATCATTTGGAGGCCCCAGTGAGATCGTTTTCCTAAATCAGACACAGGGTGAACTTGAATGTTCAATGAGATTAAAAGATAAATCTATGGGGGACAGCAAAATTAAAATTAATGAAATGAGTTATCCTGTTCACCCAGAGGAGGGCAGAGAAAGCACTTGCCCTTCTGAGGCACTGAGACCTTTCTCACTCAGACTCCAGGACGCCTGGCCTGCCATGAGAACCAGCTCGGGAGGGGCCATGGCGTCCAGACCGGGCTTTGTCCTGACCTTCCAGTCTCTGACCACTGCCCCCAGGCTGGGCACACCCGGGGAAGAGGTCCGCGCATCTGATGAACACATTCTAAAGGAGATCACAAATGCAGCGGGAAACGAGATCACTTTACAGATGTGGTCTTGGCTCTTCCGGACATTAGGGTGAAAGATCTATGGAAAAAATGAAGAGACTTAACTGAAGTTTTATGACAAAATGAGAATATCCTCGAGAATTTAAAGCTCAACACTGACACTCAATGCACAAATAAATAAAAACAGCAAGAGGAGAACTTCTCTAAACCACGCTGGATATCCGCAGGCAATCCAAGCAGAACGTTTTTCTACGGTTTGGTAATTGCTGAAGGATGCTGTCCTATCTTCTCCCTTCTCTACTTTCTTTTAGAGACGCTAAGGTTGAACAATAGTACTTACCTTTAGTAAAAATACCAGGAGTTGAAATGTAGATTAAGACCAATCAAGACTTCTGCAAAGTGCCACCACCACTTTTAAGTGAATAATATAAAAAATGCTTCCCTTTCCAACAGACGTAGGAAAGACAGAGCGAGAGCAAGAGCAAGAGAGAGAGAGCAAACAGGAAAATAAACCCCAGAAGTATTGGCAGGATGAAGTAGGAAAGACCAGCAGAGATTAACACGAAATGCAGAGTAACAGAGGGAAGTCCTGGAAGGTCGGAGAGTGAAATGAGTAAAGAGAACAGAAACTATTCCGACCAACAGGCCAGCTGGGACTAGATGTTCTCTGATCTTAACAGCAGGGACCTAACAAAGGAGCACAGCCAGTATATGATGGGAGCTGTTAATTTTAAAGACAATAGGTTTTGTTTGAGAGGTGCTACGGGAACCCAATGTCCAAAAGCAGCAGCCTCAGCACTGCCAGTTTTAATCTACCTAATATGATACCACTTAGTATCAGCCTACATTGTACTTTGAGACTGAACAAACAGAAAATGTGCCAGAAGTAAACATGTATAGTTCTGAGAATATGTCATTGGTGGTTTTGTGAGACATATTTTTTAATGTTTTGAATCACCAGAGAGAAAAAGGACACTTTCATTATGAAAGAAGTCTGCAACTTGTCTTTTTATTATCAGACAATGAGAGGAAACGCTGGCCAAAGAGCAGCTGGCCCTGGGCTGATGAGGCAGAGACCTTGCGGAGCGTCTGCTCCTGCGCTCCTGGACGCATGGTTAGAGTTTAGAGCAGAATCTGCAGAACAGGTGAGCAGAATTAGGAGCAAGTTATTGTCAAGTTATTGTCAGGGGTGTGGTTCGGCCAGCGTGCTCCCTCTGCCCTGGTAGACTGCCTAAACTAGGGGACATGGGTGGCACAACAAACCACCCCATTCGCCCCGTCTCCCAGCAAAAACTCTAGACCAGGCACTGCACAACGCACTTCTTCTCGTCCTCACGTCCTTGAGTCACAAATAAACACCCCGGAGGTCTCAGCTGGCTGCTGTTTCCCTGAGGCTCTCGTAGGCTCCGGAAGTCCCGCTGAGTCTTCCGTGCTCGACCTGAGGCTCGTCTCTGGACAGCCTTCCTCCACAGTCGACGCCTGACAGGATGAAATGTAAGGGAACCATGCTACGAGCAGGCACAACGGCTTCCACGACCTACTGAGGAAACTAAGCCACAGTTCTGAGACAGAACTGTATGTTTTCATCAAGACTGGTTAATCCTAGAGATGCATATCAGCTCTCCTCGGGAACGTTTTCTTATTTCTTTTGAGATGACTCTGCACTAAATTTTCCAAGATTCATATATTTGGTTTTTTATCACTCTGCATTACTGAAAACTAACTCATGTTTCAATCTTTTTTAATATAACTTTCTTTCTTTGAAGAGATTTTAATAAGAAAGCTTCCTGAAATATAGATAAGAAGAGATGTTATTTGATCCCTAATGCATAAATAAACTCCAGCCATTGTGTGACCCAGGCTATTCCTCCTCAAGAACATATTAAAACCAGTTCTAAATCTGACTTAGGTTGCATTGGTATTGTTCGTTGTTTGGTTGTTTTTGTTTTTGTTTTGTTTTGTTGTTTTTGAGACTGGGGTTTGCTATGCAGGTCAGGCTGGCCTTGAACTCACAGCAATCCTCCCGCCTCAGCCTCCAGAGTCCTGGGATTACAGGCATGCACCACCACACCAGCTGAATCGTTATCTTATAACTCTATAGCTTTTTAACTCTATCCCTTTCAGATTGCACAGGGTCCTACTTCTTGCATAAAAATGTGATTTTAGGTTGCAGCATGTGCTCGGCCTCACCACTCAAACATAAACTTACCAGGGCCAAAGTCAGCCCCAGTGAGCTCCGCGCGGTTTATCTGCAGCGCAGCCGAGCCAGGGTCGTTTACGCCTTCAGGTTCTTTCCTCCTCCTGATCCAATTCATTTGGCCCCAAACTGCCCTCATCTGCCCAGTTCAGTAACAGAGAGGTCAAGTCACAGTTGACAAGTTAAAAATACAGTGGGAGGGACAGCGAAGTGGCCTCTGGGGCCCGAGACGACGCCTGCCCAGCCTCCTCCGCCCGCCGCTCCTGACCTCTGCGGGAAATCTCCAGGGAACAACACAGAGTGTGCCCCAGCGAGGGCCGGGCAGGGCTTTGCGGTTTTGACAGCAGGCAAGAAGGTGAACGGAACCACAAAGCCCAGCCAGAAACACGGGAAAACACGGGGACAATTATCAGTAGGAACTCAAGCATGTGACTGTGATCTTTACAGGACCGTAAACCGAGTCACGAGCCGTCCCTTGCTGCTGTTAAACATGGTTTCATGGGCTGTGTCGAGCGCCAGAGTACTAGGATAATGTTAGTATTAAATGACTTTTTTATCTGAGACTTTGAAAAAATAATCCTTAAAGTGATCCTTTCCTCTCTCAAATAAAAATTATTCAAAAGTTAAGTTACCTCAAACTTTCTCAGGCATTTACTCTATTTGGTCCACAGCTTTGGCCTCTGTTGGAGACCACTACAAAGCGGCTCTGAGCAGGATTTAAAATTAACTAACTGGCTTTCTGTTTATCTGTGAGCCTGTCCTAGGCCTAGGCCCCTTGCCTGGCGATGGGAGCTGATTCATAGTCAGTGAACCTCTATGAATCACTGGTCCTGGCTGAGGCCTGTAGTGGCCTGTGAGGCCAGAGATACCTCAAAGGGCAAGGTAAGGTCACCACCGACGACGCCTGGCTCAGACTCAAGTAAACAGATAGAGACTGCAGCTGCAGGCATCTCACTCCTGCAGTCTCGTTCCCACCATAAATGTCATCATGGAGATAAGACAGTTCTCCTAATTGGCACAATTCACTACTTGGAGAAGTCCTTGAAGTGACTCCCAAGGTCTGCTCATTTCCCGCACTTTCCTCAGTATCCCCTCTCTTTGTCTGTAATGGAAATAAACACGGGCGGCCCAGAGAAGCTCTGTCTTAGCCCTCACCATAGCCTCAGAGTCAAGAACTCTGCAGGGGCTTTGATCCTCCTGAAGCCCTAAAATCACACCACTTGTCTCATTTATTTAAGCTTTCGCCGTACACTTGTTGGGAGATTGGGGATCTAGGCCGGGTCCCCAATAGGCCTCTGTGTTCCAAGCCACGGAGACGGGTGGCTTTGCAGGTTGGGTTTCTCCAAGCAGATGCTGAGAGGGGTATGGGAGCCACACTGAGGAAGGGCTGGGACACAGTGGGAGAGGTCGCAGGACACGGGGACAGCAGCACAGGCCCGCGGGCCTCTGCCCACCCTCCTGGCCCGAGCTGCCCCCAGGAAACACGGCTCTCACTGCCCCTGCTAAGGTGGAGGGCGGGGCCAGCAGCGCTCTGTGCTGGGACAGACACGGAGGGCAGGACGGCTGTCATCCGGCTGCTGACCACACCCCACAGCTGGCCAGCAAGGTCTGCTCTGCAGAAGGACAGGTCGCACCTCCATTTCGCTGCACTGTGGTAACCACGCAGGCCAGGTACCGCCGAGTTAGCTCTATCAGCAGCACCTGCGTGCACTCTGCTTACAGACACATCACGGGACATCCACAGCCCACCTTCAGGAACACGGCGGTGGCGGGGGAAGAGGCTGCCCTGGGCTTGGCTTCCTCAGCCAGGCCGGCGAGCCTTTTCCTCGGGACACTGCCCTCAGCTGCTGACTGCTGGCCTGAAGTTCTGCAGACGGCTCTGGCTGGTGGGCGCCGTAGCAGATGGAGGAGATCAGCGGGCAGAGGAGCCCGCATCTTCACACTTGCCAGTGCTGCAAGCACGCCACTGGAATGATTTCTGACTCCTGAGTTCCCGGCCTCAGATCAAAATAAATGAGTTAATTATGACCACAACAAGCTCAAACACCACTGCTGCGGCCATCTGCGGGGCCACACCACACGCCCACGTCCGTGCCAGCAAACTGCCCCAGCCTTTCCTTCCTTCTCCGGCACAACCATCTCCATCAGCCAGCTGCCCGCAGGCACGCGACTGCGTCGCCATGGGGACCACACAGAAGATAACTGCTCGTGCACGTGTGCAGGTTTTGCCAGCCCGCTGGAGCCCGGCGTGGCTTTCGGGCCCTCTGTCCGAGGTGCAGCCCTGGGGAGGGGCATGGGGTGGACAGATCCCCCACAGCGCTGGCTCCAACAGCAGCCCGCCGGTCAGGCTTCCTGAAGACCTGGCCACTTGGACCCTTGTCTTTAGTCCCGATTCTGACCTCCTCCCTCACAGCTGAGTCTCTGAACACATCTTTCTCTGAGCACTTCCTCAGTTTACAGTGTGTGGGGGGATGTGCGCGTCTGGAGATGACGGCTGACTCTAAAGTTCCCGGTGGCAGTCCCCGAGGGCCGGCTCAGACCCCAGGGAGGCTCCCCGCACCGTGATTTCAACCCTGAGTGAATCGCCCTGCAAGTAAAAGGAAGGCTTGGGCCACCTCCTAAACAAGCTCAGATGTCCAGACAGCGAGGGAATCGCACCCCAATCCGACAGTGCTTCGTGACAAGAAAACGATCGGTGTGAAACTCAGGACGTGGGGTGGCACGTGATTGCGATGATGCTTCGCGTCCCGCTTTAAACCAACCCAGAATCTGCTTAAAACACACAAGGGCTACATTTACTTCTTCCAAAGTTCATTCAGAAAAGCGAACTCCCGCAAAGAATCACAGAAGCCGTTCTCCTCCCTTCCCCTGGGTGAGACTGCCACCTGCTGGCCGCTCTCCCCGCTGCAGCCTCCTTCGGAAGGGGTCGCTGATGGAGAGCGTGTCGGCAACAGTGCTGTGCTAGGTACCCGGAAACCGTCGGACCCAGAGCTGCAGTGACCCGGAAAGTAAGGCCTTGGGGTGTTGGGTGTTTACACAGGAGACCAACTGTGAGCCAGACAGAAACGCTTCATTTACACATTCGGGGATTAGGATTGAGGAAATGATATGACAACGACTAATAAATTTCATTTTCTTTCTCACTTATGGATTAAGTAAAACATTCTAAATTCAGATTTTTCTTGACATATACGAGGCTTTTAAATTTGTTAATGATACAAACACATTTATAGAAAACCAAGGTCAATGGGGGCCGGGGATTTAGCTCAGCGGCTCAAGTGCTTGTCTAATGAGCATGAGGTTGTGAGTTCAATCCCTGGTACCAAAAAAAAAAAAAAAAAAAAGAAAAAGAAAAAAAAAGAAGAGAAAAAAGAAAAGGTGAATATGATATAAGCAAAACAAATACAAAAGACTAAACTATAAAGAGGAGGAAAAGGGAGTTGGGGTGGATACTGAAAAAAAGGAAGCAAAATGTGAATCAACAAAAAGACATAAATGCCAACGCGGAGAGCTCTCCTTTCCCCCACAAACCCACCGCCCATCTCGGTATCACACAAATAGCCCAAGCACCTGAGCTGCGCACTGGCTGACGTCTCTCACCTGGTGGCGGGCCCAGGTGACGCCACGCTGACGGAGATTGCCTACAGTTCCCGCAGCCCCTGCACCAGACGTCACCACGCTCCACAGTGACATTTCAAGACATCAAAGTCTTACCTGACAGGTGGCAGCAAACACTTCATTTCTGTGTAGCCATTCCAACTGCACTGGAGTTGTAGCCTTTGGGAGGGGGAGGGCTCAAATTACCAACGCAGCCAGAGACGCATGCACACGGGGTCCGGGACTCCTCCAGCAATGCAGGAGCGCAGTGTTCCCAGCTGAAATCAAATATGAAGTGAAGTTAATTGAGGTATGTTTAAAACTAAGACAAACTATACTTTCTCTGTTGCCATTTTTCTGCACTTTAGGACAGAAGGCAAAAGATAAGTGTTCTCTTAGCTGCCACTTAGTAGAAGTCACTTAACCTGTCTGAAACTCTTTTTATCCATAAAACATAGACACCAACAACCTATTCTTTCTACCTTGAAAGTTCGTGAAGATCAAATGAAATGAAGGACTGCGAAACTGCAATAAAACCTTCCAAGCTGCACTGAACACCCTGGAACCATGGGAAAAGTCCTCCTGGACAGATGAGAAGCGGCTCGCCTTGGAGAACAGAAGCTGCTTCGCAGGAGCCGTCTGTAACAGGAAAGGCGTTCCAGGGGGACGCGGCCCCCGCTGGGCTTTGCTCTCAGAGCCGTGCTCAGGGGCACGTCAGCAGCCAGTGGAAATCCAACACACGCAAGCTTCTCCCCTCATCTAGCAGGGATCCAAACAAATGACCCACGCATTCCTCACTTAAACACGCTGCCCTTGGCTTGGGTGCAGATCACTATGGAAGAAAATCTCGCACACCCTTCCGTTCAGTCTAGTTGTGCATTGAGTGTGACAGGAGCTTCCAGAAAGGATCCGATGGGTCTGCCCTGCGAGCGGGTCCAGCCTGGCGCCCACGCGTGTCCTTGTCCAGCTCCTGGCTTGGTGTGTGTGGCCCAAGGGTCCCAGACCGGGATGTATTTGTCCCAAGTTCCAGGCCTTGCTCCAGCCCCATCCATAATCATGGGATCAACCTCCACCCTAAGTCGCTCCCCACAATTTATAACCATTTGCGTGTTTGTTTTGTTTGTTGTTACTGCTCTAAATTCTTAGTCTCTTTGATTTCTTTTCTTTGCAGTGCTGAGGATTGAACCCAGGGCTTTCGACCTGAGTGACATCTCCTGCCCTTTCCATTTTTAAAGGTAGTGTCTTACTAAGCCGATAAACCATCCAAGCTGGGCTGGAACTGCCTCCGCCTCCCCAGGTGCTGGGATTGCCGGCATGCACCACCATGCCTGGCTCCCCTTTGGCTTTTAAACAGCACAGCCTGGAACAGAAGATAAAAATCTACAATGCTGCTATTATAACTCATTTATCATTCTGATGTTGAGACCAAATCTGATTTAAAATTGAAAAACATAAGTAGCCCAGTCTAACAAGTCTTGCATTTTACTTCATCCTTGTCTTCAGTTTCTGTGCCTTTGATGGTTTGACACTTTGATCCGTATTGTACTATCTATGTGTAATGAGCATTTTTAGATCTGTGTGTGTGTTAATTCCATCTTTAAAATGAATTCACTAGCGAGACCAGGGTCACCCGAAGGAAGTGCAGCGCTCACATCTCGGCATGTGCACCCCAAGACCCCCTGGCGGTCAGGAAGCAGCCCTGGGACTTCAGCCGGCCTCTGCCTGCTCCATTTCATTTTCCTGTGTCTGTCCTGGAATTGGTTTCCAGCGTCAGCGCAGGGTCAGGTACGGACCCGCAGGCGCTGGCTGCGCCTGCTCAGGAGGAGCAGGGGCGCCCCTGGAAAGGAGGCCGCTGGCGCCTCCCCTCCCGCCGGCCTCGCGAAGCCAGCACGCAGCGCCGCCTGCTGGTGCTCTGAGCCAGTGCATGCGTGTACTGAAGTTTTGGTAAAAACAATCTTGTCATCCTGACAACAGGCTGTCTTGGTTACTTTTAACATTGCTGAGATAAAATACCCAACACCCAAAGTTAAATGAGCAGAAGTTTACGTGGCTCACAGTCTGTGGAGGTTTCAGTCGGTTGGCTCCGCGGCGGAGTGGCCCGGCAGGGGGCGTCGCAGAGGAGAGCGTCTCGGGCAAGTGCAGCAGCCCCCTTTCCGCCCCGGCATCGCCCGCGGGCTGTCACTCGCCCTGTGGTGGGTGTGGCACCCGCACCCTTAACCCTAGCCGGAGCTGTGGCAATCCAGTCGGTGGGCCGGTTATTAATCACACACGCTTCATCCCAGCACCACGGAAAAGCCCCGCCTATGACCGCACGAGGCTTTGGGGGGACATCACAGCACAGGCCATGACACGGGAAAATGGTATCCGGCATCAGTGACACTCAGTGTGAACTGCGTGCAGGGAAAACCAGGAGGCGCCTGCTTCCTCTCAGCGCGACCCGTCTCCTCCGCCTTCACCTCCAGCTCCAGCCGGCAGCCGCCCCGGGCCAGCTCGCGGGAGTCCACCACCTCTTCCCGGTCGGGGCCTTTGGGCCCCAGTCCTGTGTTTGGGGGGGCCCGCCTGGCAGGGTGAGCGCCGTGAGCACTGACCAGGCTGGCCCAGCCCCTGCCCTGCTTCCTGAGTGTGGCCTGCGTCCCACCGGCCACAGGACCCTGTCAGGAGGTGGCCCAGGGCTGCCCTGCTGTGAAGCCCCAGTCTCTCTGAGTTATGGTGACTTGTTTATGTTGTTCTCTAGATTTATTAAATTCTAAAGGAGACTAGCAAAGAACAAGAGCCACAAATACAAGTCACACATGTCATTTTCAATTTTCTAGTAACATTTAAAAAGTAAAAAGTAGGGCCAGGGGTTTAGCTCAGCAGCACAAGAATCTGCCCGGCAAGTGCAAGGTCATGAATTCAATCCCTGGTACCAAAAAAAAAAAAAAAAAAAGTAAAAAGTAACAGGCAAATTGTATCTTACTCATATATTACATTTAGCCTAGCATATCTGCAATATAGTAATTTCAAAAATAATTGCCTGTCAACAAATGAATGTATAAAAAATGTGTTTACACACAATGGCATACTATTCTGCCATAAAGAAAGATATACTTGAGTCATTCATAGGTAAACGGATGCACCTTGAGACCATGATGCTAAGAGAAATAAATCAGACACAAGCTTCACTATTGCATGGTTTCTCTTATATAAGAAACCCAAAATATAAAGAGAAAATTTAAAGATAGATGATAGGAAGTAGGAAGATCTTTTTCAAATGAGAGGGGAAATGAGATAGAGGGAAGAAGGAGGTGTTTTAAACAAAAAAGGAAAGGGAAAAACTGGAACCTGAGCCTTTGCCAGTGGAAAAGAGAGGGACAGACAGAAGCAGTGGGGAAGGCCGCAGGGTAGGAGGGGAAATGACGAAGAGGTCTTGTGAGTGTGCACCAGCTCCCGCGGGGATTGCAATCCTTACATTCTGCAAAGGCACACTCACAAAATAAATGAAAATAGTTAATATAAAAACACTACTGATAAAGCATTTTATTTATTTCATATTGTCCTCAAAATCCAGGACACATGCACAGCTACAGCACGTCACCAGTGGGCTGTGCACATGTCCAGCGCACATTCGCACGCGCGCCTCGCGGCACCTGCACTGGACACGCAGCTCTCCAGGAGGGGCCAGCTCTCTCCATGCACTCGGTGAACATTCAATAAACACAGACAAATAAATAACCACAAGTTAACAGCACCACTAACCATTATCTTGGGGAGGCGCGTGCGTTGTGTATCTGGAATCAGGCCGCATGGATAACCACCACAGAGAATCTACAAATGAGTCTCTACGATAACAGGAAAAGAGTCTGTGCAAACCATACCTTCTGCCAACCTTTATTCTAAAAACTCCTTTGGGAGGCAGGCTTTCTGCACATGTATTTCAAGAACCGATGCTGCTGTTATTTGGCTCTGGGGTGCCCCACCCTGGGCCCGCATTTGGAAGGTGATTCGATGTGGAGAGCTGATTGTTGGTGTGAGGTCCCCTAACGGGCTCCTACCTGGCCCACTGCCACTGGGAGAGAGCCCAGGAGGTGTGCCCGCTTCCTGCCTCTGTGCCTCTGCTTTCCAGCCACATGACAGGGGCACTGAGGGGAGCCATGGGAGCCGTTGAAACTGGGAATTGAACACAGTGCAGGGCTGTGGCATGGCCGGGGCATGGCCAACCCGAGAACAATGAGACGCCACAAAGGGCAAGATAAGGTCACAGCTCAGGACGCCTGGCTCCAATTAATGAAATAAAGACTGTAGCTGCATACATTTCCCTCCTGTAGTGAAATGCAACATGGAGACTTTCTCCTAAGATAATTCTCCTAAATTAATATAACCTGTTACTTGGGAAAGTCCTTGAATCACTCCCAAGGTCTGTTCAGTTTCCTGCATTTTCCACTCTAAACCCCTCCTTGTTTTGAATACTAAATAAATACGGGCTACCCAGAGACATCTCCTGTCTTAGCCCTGAGAGTCAAGAACTCTGCAGTGGGTTTTGATCCTCCTGGAGCCCTGAAATCATACCACTTATTTATTTAAGCCTTTGCCGTACACTCGTTTGGGAGACTGGGGATCTAGGCCAGGTCCCCGATAGGGCACCATGCAGCTCCTATGTTTATGCTGCTGAGCAGACTGAGGCTGTGAGCCGCTGTGAGCCTCTCCCCCTTTGTGTTGCAGGGGTCCCATATTTTGTGCCACGTACAACACAGAGATGGAATTAGCAGACATCAGACTCCTCATTATGACCCAGGGAGTCTACTGATAACACTCAGCACCTTTTAGATCACTTCTAAATGTCCCACCCCACTACCACAGTGCATCCTTTCAGGGCATGGGCCACCACCCTGGCTCAGCGATGATGCTGGGTGCCTCCTTTATGGTGCATGAAGTATTCCCAGAACATGTTTCCTGATTTGGAGAAGCTGAGACCTTAGTATGATAAATTTTTCCCTAGATTTCTAAATTTCATGTATTATTCATTCCAAAATCATAGGGTTCAGACCAATATGCTGCAGTGGAGCAGCAAGGATTATGAAGTATGGCCCCTGCCCTGTGTCCGATCTAATGCACAGGATTTGAGTTGGAGCCCCTCACAGGACACGTCCTGCTAAGAAGTTTTCCTGCAGCTGCTGGGCTCCAGCACTGTGACAGAGATGGCCTCGCACCTGCTGATGCATTTCTACTGACCGCACGTTCTTGGGTGTGCGCTTCTGACAACCCAGGGATGTGGTAAGGCCAGGGGCTGCTTTCCTTTGTAAGGAGCGCCAAGAAGTTACATAACTCGTCAAGTGCCCAAAACTCATGTAAGTGAATGAGTAGAAATGTTCCCGTTTTAGAATGTGTTTCCACGGTGTATATGGCTCTGCCTCTGATGTTGAATGATTTTCACAATCATTTAATCTTTAGTGCAGTATCATCTTGTGTGTATAATTAACTCTTGCTTCTTATTTTTCTTTAGTTTGTGTCTACTGTAGTTAGCACATGGGAACAAAAGGAAGACCAATTCCTTCAGAAATCTGACTACTACATCTGTGTCACCAACACAGAATAAATAAAATTAACAGTCTGCAAAAATCATCTCAGCCCCTGGGTGAGGGCCAGTATGTGCTGAGTGCCAGTGGGGCCCACGCAGCCTTGAAAAGTGCCTATGCTGCGTGACCTCCAAACTGCAGAGCGCACAGGAAAAACATTCCTAGACATCAAACACAGCCCTGTGAACTCTAAGCCAAAAGAATACTACAGGACCTGCCAGCACATCTAAGAGAGGAATGTGTGACTTGGAGAGAAGTCTCTGTCCCCCACTGTGGGTAAAGTCACCCCGGCATGGTGGGCCTCTATCTAACTCATGACCTGCAATAAATGTTTGATGATTTTTTTTCAGTGCTGAGGATCAAACCCAGGTTTTGTGCATGGTAGGCAAGTACTTCCCACTGAGCTACACCCCAAACTGACTTAGTATTTTTTAAAGTGTGTGTGTGTGTATGTGTGTGTGCCTTTCCAAGGGCTTTAGAAAAGGCCAAGTCTATTCATATTAGTAATAAATAATCACAGACTAATACAATATTTCTTCTCACTTCTAAATTACTTGGAAAATTCCAGAAAATGCTGCTACACATTCCACTGGCAGGCAATTTGAGATCACAGCCCACTTTTCAAAATCCAACATCCCTTGTAAAACACAGTTTTCCCATCTACAGATAATCTAGGTACCATGGAAGGATGCGTTCCAGCAAGAGCAAACAAAGGGAAAGCCATAGCTATGATACAGCCTAAGGCTCCGTGTGACAGAATGTTGTGTCCGTGCTTCAGGCTGTCCGCCTCCTCCAGTGACACTAGGCATGCTGTCACCACCACCTGCCGTGAGTGGCCCATCAGTGAGGGCCTGAGAACACAGACAGCTGATCAGACCTCCCCTCCCACAACTCACGCTTGGCTTCAAAGGAAAAGAAAGAAAGAAAGAGGAATTGCATTCCCAGGGATGTGATGGTCACTCAGTGCCACTCCCACATGAGGCTGGTCAGTCCTGTCAGTGGACAGCTAGCCTCGCCCACCTCACTGCCAGCTCCAGAAGGGACAGCAGGACCCAGCCAGTGGCCATGTGCCACCCCAGCAGGCCCGGGAGTGAGGCCAGGATGTGGGCAAATCTTTGATTCTTACTTTGTGTTTGGTCATAACTTGGTCAAACCTGATTCTAAAACTACCTTTTCAACTGACAAAAAAACCCTCAGTGAGACTCGAAGGGACTAGGAGACTGTGCCCGGTGATTCACAGTCATCTGGGACCCCTCAGTGAGGCCTGCTAGGAGAGGGAGTCCGAGCCCAAAGACCAGTCTACACCTGGGAACCATCTTTGAGGCCACAGGGACTTGGAACCAGCACCCAGTAACTTACAGTCATCTGGAAACCCTCAATGAGGCCGGCAGGAACCAGGTGTCTGTGCCCAGTGACCCAGAAACAACAGCAACCCTCAGTGAGGCCCGCTACCAGACAGCCCACCAGAATGGGAAGCAATTGGGACTTGGCATCTGGCTGATTTGGAGGAACACGGGAAAATGCCAAAATGAAGAACAAAATGCAGTCTCAAACTTCCAGCCCATCCTGATCAAGTCCAGAAGACATAGAGATAGGTGAACTTTAAAATCACACACCTGAAATCTCTGAAATGATAGCAAAGGAAGTAAAGAAACAACTCCAGGGAGCTGCAAAGGAAGTCAGATCAGAAATAATAAGTAAAAATAATAGATAAAAATAGAAATGATAAATGTATTGAAAAAACTCGCAAGTATATCCAAAGAAGACATAGATTTAAAAAAATAGACAAGCATAGAAAAGTGATGGAAACCTTGAATGAACAACACAAGAAATAATTAGAATAAATGAAACAGATTCAAGGAGACATACAGAAAATCAAAAATTCCATTGAAAGCTGGCAAAATAACATGAATGAAACTGAAGACAGACTCTCAGACCTTGAAGACATGAATGTGACTAGTGATCATGAAAGGAAACAGCTCTTAAAAATAACAAGAAATCAGGAAATAACAATTCAACAGCTTCAAGATGATGAAAAGAGAAACAATGTAAGACTGACAGGTGTCAACAAAGAAGGAGACAACACACATGACATAAAAAGACGATTTGCAGATGTAAGTGAAGGAAATCTCCCAACATGGGAAAAGAACCTGATGTACAGATAAGCGAGGCATACAGAACTCCAACTAGCCATAACCAAAATAAATCTACACCTTGACATGTAACCAAGATCCCAGAAATTCCGCAAAAGAACAGAATATTAAAAACTGCTAGAGAAAAGAAACAGATCACCTATAAAGGAAAGTCTATCAGAATCATGGCAGACTTCTCAACACAAACCATCAAGTCAAGAAGAGCATGGAGTAAAGTATTTCAAGCACTGAAAAAAAACAACTTCCAACCCAGATTGATGTAACCTGAAAAACTGTCTTTCAAAATCAACGGAGAAATAAGAAACTTCCACAACAAAGAATAACTGAAGAACTTCATTACAACCCAACCAACCCTACAAAGAGTACTGAAAGATATTCTAGGAAGAAATATAGTGATCACAGTTTCAAGAACAACAACAGAAAGAACAAGCAACCAACAAGTAGGACAAGCAATTAAACAAAGGAATAAAAGTAGGGAACTAACAACAGAAAGATAACATGACAAAGATAGCCAATACATATCAGTTATAACCATTAATATAAATGGCCTCAGTTCACCAATCAAAAGAAACAAATTTGCAGAATGAATTAAGAAACAAAATCTAACAATATGCTATATATAAGAAACACATTTAACTCAAAAGGAAATTCATAGACTGAAAGTCAAAGGATGGAAAACAATACTCCATGTAACAGGAATCCAGAAAAAAGCAGGGGAAGCAATACTTTTTGTGGAAAATGTGAACTTCAAAACAAGAATGATCAAAAGAGATAAAGAAGTCACTACATACTAGTTAGGGGAAACTTCAAGAGGAAGAGCTAACAAACAGAAATATATATGCACTAGAAATGGGAGCACCTAGCTATGTAAGACAAATATTAATATCAATAGACATGAAAAATCAAATAAACCATAATATGATCTTAACAGGGAACCTTAACACTCCACTGTCATGAAGAGACAGATCAACTAGATAAAAACCCAGCAATAAATAACAACTGAATCAAACTTGTGAACAAATGAACTTACTAGAGGTTTACAGAGTATTCTACCCAACAACATCACAATACACACTCTTCTCAGCTGCACATGGGACATTCTCTAAAATAGACCATATACTAGTGATAGAAGACGCTTAAGCAAAGGCAAAAGAAATGAAATTATTCCATGCATATTATCTGACCACAGTGTCATAAAATTGGAAATTAATGACAAAAGTGTATTGGGTGATACTGTGTCCCCCCAAGTCCACATACACCTTCGATGGGGCTGAGTCTAGCATTTGTGGTTGGTTTGTTGTCTAGTGCTGGGACTGATGATGTGAGTGCTGCACCCACCCAGGGGTGGAGCCCACATACAGTGTAAGGGAGGCGGGTCTTCCCTTCTTGCTCTTCCGCCCTCTCTCTCTTGCCAACACTCCTTGCTGCTTGTGGCCGCCATGAATGGCAGCCCCACCATGCCACGCTGCCTTGAAGCCAACTAAGTATGGGCTAAAACTCCCAAGAAACCGTAAGAACAAACCTTTCCTTCCCTAGTTTTGGGCAGCAGGCATTTTGTCCCAGCAACGAGTGAAAGTAACTAAGACAAAATTTGGTACCAGAAGTGGGGTCATTGCTGTGACTAAACCTGAATATGTGGTTCGACAGCCTTTGCAAATGGCTTGTGGGAAGAGTTTGGAAAGGTTCAGAGGTGTCACCTGAATGCATAAAGCTGGAACAGCTTAGGTTGCTCTGTATGGGAGATTCTGGTCAGAGCTCAAAAGACCAGAAGGCTGATGGAAAGCCTGCCAGTAAAGACCAGGCTCAGGAGATTTCTGCTGGGAAGAAGGACTGCATTGGTTGTTGGACTCCACAAAATGTGTGTTACAGCTTGGCAGAAAGTTTGTCTGCATTCTGCCCATGCCCAGAGACTTTGCCTGAGAATGAGATCAAGGGCGGAGAACTGATTAGTCTAAAAAAGGAAATTACAAGGCAGTTGAATGTTGAAATGGTGCCCTGGCTGTTGTTGGGGGCTTTTAGTCAGATTTATGTTGTGAATCAAGAGCAAAGAGCACAGCATGGTGATTTAAAACATGAGTTTGGCCAGGAAGCTGTGGACTATAAAGATAGGGTTGATTGCTGAGAAGGAACAAAGGAATAAAAATGATGGCCTGGGGGTATCCTGGGAAGCAGCGGGCCTCCACCCTTTGCAGCCTCAGGCCTTCAAAAGTGAGTTTACTTTGAGGAAAAAGCCACAGAGTGCCATGTCCAAGTGGCAACAGAGGCCACAGAAGGTTTCAAAAGGATTGCAGCCACACCAGGTTCCAGAATGGAGGCTGCACACCAGATTCCAGAATGGTGATGGCATAGAGAAGCTGTTCCTCACAATCAGGTTCAGAGAGCTCAGTGATCCAGCCAGTCAACCCCTACAGCCAAGAGAGAGGAAAGCCTGGCTACTGCTCCAGCTGGCAGTGGACCTTGGCAGCATCCATGCAGCGCTGGTTTTAGGTGCAAGAAAAACGCACAGAAAAGGCTAAGGCAACTTCCACCCCATCTGCAGAGGGCAATATGTAAAGATGTAAGGGTGAAGCCAAGGAACATGGATCATCCAAGGGAAGCTATGGAAGTTAAGACTCCCTGAAAGTGCCACAGGGGTGGAATCACTCAAGCCTTTTGGAGCTTGCAACCAGATTGCTTCAGATGCTGAGTGGAGAACTCCAGGATTTAATGTTTGCCCTGGTGGATTTTGGACTTGCTTTAGTTATAATGCTTTGTATTTCCCTGTTTGTAACTTTTGGAATGGTAATGTTTACCTTGTGCCTTTATATGTTGGAAGTGCTTAACCTCATTTTCATTTGTACAAGGGGGTTACAGTTAAGAGTTTGCCATAGATCTCGGAGGAGATTTGGGACTTGGACTTTTCAACAGTGCCGAAACTGTTAGGACTTTGACAAGCCTTGGAGAGGGACTAAGTGTCCTTTATATTAAGAATATACATCAGTCCCTGGGGGCCCAGGGGTGGAATATATTGGGTGATATACTATGTACCCCCAAGTCCTCACATACTTTTTATGGGGCTGAGCCTGGTGCTTGCTTGTGATAGGTTTGTTGTCTAGCACCAGGACTGATGATGTGAGTGCTGCACCCGCCCAGGGGTGGAGCTGAGATACAGTGTAAGGGAGGTGGGTCTTCCTCTTGTTTGCTTCTGCCCTCTTTCTCATCAGTGTGCCTTGCTGCTTGCAGCCACCCTGAATGGCAGCCCCGCCACACTATGCTGCCTTGGAGCCAACTAAGTATGGACTGAAACTCCCAAGAAACTGTAAGAAATAAACCTTTCCTTCCCTAATTTTGGGTGTTAGCCAGGCATGGTGGCACATGCCTTTAATCCCAGCACTCAAGAGCCTGAGGCAGGAGGATTGTTGTGAGTTCGAGACCAGCCTGGGCTACAAAGTGAGTTCAAGGCCAGCGTGAACTGCGTAGTGAGACCCTGTCTCAAAAAATAGGGCCAGGGATTTAGCTCAGCGGCCTAAGTGCCTGCCTGGCAGGCACGAGGTTGTGAGTTTGATCCCTGGTACCAAAAAGAAAAACAAAAAACAAAACCTAATTTTGGGTGTCAGCTATTTTGCCCCAGCAATGAGTGAAAAGTAATGAAGACAAAAAGGAATCACAAAAATTCCATAAACACATGGAAACTACATAATACCCTCCTGAATAATCCATGGATCACAGAGGAAATTAAAGAATAAATTGAACAATGTCTATAAGCAAACAAAAATGCAAATACAACTTACTGGAACCTGTGAGATGCAATGAAAACAGTCCTCAGAGGGAAATTTATTGTGGTAAATTCTCACTTCAGGAAAACAGAATAAACACAAATAAACAACCTGAGGCCACATCTCAAACATCTAGAAAAAAAAGAGCAAGTCAAGCCCAAAGCCCAAAGAAGGGAGAAAATTATAAAAATCAGAGCAGAAATTAATGCAATTGAGACTAAGAAAACAATACAAAAAATTAACAAATCAAAGAGTTGGTCCTTAGAAAGAATAAATAACATTGATAAGCCCCTAGCCAACCTTATCAAAAAAAGGAAAGAAAAAATTCAAATTCATGTAATAAGGAATGAAAATAGTGAAATCACTACAGACCCTGTGGAAATACAGAAGATCATCAATATCTACTTCAAAAACCTTTACTCTTATAGGTTTGATAACACAGAAGAAATGAACAGATTCCTAGAAACATATGAATTACCAAAGCTGGATCAACAAGATATAAAACTGTTGAATAACCCAATTTCAGTTAATGAAACTGAAAATGTAATTAGAACCTTACCAACAAAGAAAAACTGGGTACTGATGGATTCATTGCTGAATTCTACAAGAAATTTAGGGAAGACTTAATGCCAACACTCCTCACACTCTTCAGTGAAATTGAAAGGGAAGCAATTCTCCCTAATTCATTCCTGGAAACAAGTATTACCCTAATACCAAAGCCAGAGAAAGACTCAACGAAAAAAGAGAACTATAGGCCAGTCTTCCTAATGAACATAAATGCAAAAATACTCCATAAAATGCTGGCAAACAGAATGCAGTGAATCATCAGGAAAATTATACATCATGACAAAATGGGATTCATCCCAGGAATGCAGGAATGGTTCAACACATGCAAATCAATAAATGTAATACATATCAATAGAGCCAAAGAAAACAATCACATGACCATCTCAATAGATGCAGAAAAAATTTTTGATAAAGTTCAACATGATAAAAACGCTACAGAAATTCAGAACTGATGGTCTTTACTTCAAATCCGATAAAAGTCATATATGATAAACCAACAGCCAACATCTTACTAAATGGAGAAAAACTGAAAACTTTCAATCTAAAATCAGGAACAAGACAAGGATGTTCACTATCATTGCTCCTATTCAATATAGTTCTGGAAACATTAGCCAGAGCAATTAGATGAGAGAAAAATAAAAAGAATAAGGATAGGAAAGGAAGAAGTTAAAATATCATTATTTGCAGAAGACATGATACTCTACATAGAAGACCCCCCAAAACTCCATTGAAAGACTTCTAGATGTAATATCCAAATTCAGTAATGTAGCTGGATATAAAGTCAACACTCGAAAATAGCATTCTTGTACACAAACAACAAACTCACTAAGAGAGAAATTCACAATAGCACCCACCAAAAATGAAATATTTAGGAAACAATCTAACAAAGGAAATAAAAGATCTATGCATTGAAAATTCCATTACTCTGAAAAAAGAAATTGAAGAAGATTTCAGAAAATAAAAAGACATTCCTCATTCATGACTAAGAAGAATATACATCGTGAAAATGGTCATTTTTCCAAATTTTTATACAGGTTTAATGTAATTCCAATCAAAATACCATTAGCATACCTCACAGATCTAGAGAAATCATTCCTAAAATTCATCTGGAACCAGAAGAGACCTAGAATAGCAAAGGCAATTCTGGGCAACAAAGGCAAGACAGGGGGTATCACAATGCCTGATTTTAAATTATACTACAAAGCTGCTGTGATAAAATCAGCATGGTGCTGGCAAAAAAAAAAACAGACCTAAAAATAAATGAAATAGATTAGAAGATACAGCCACAACTACAAACATGCTCAGCCACCTTATCTTTGACAAAGGAGTCAAATAAGTTCACTGCAAGAAAGCCTCTTTAATAAGTGATGCTGGAAAAACTGACTTTCCATATGCCAAAAACTAAAACAAGATCCATGTTTCTCACCTTCACTAAAGTCAAAATGAATAAAAAATCTAAATATTAAAACAGAAACACTAAATCTGCTGGAAGAAAAGGAGGTAGAAATCTTGAAGTCACAGGGGTAGGTAGAGAGCTCATGAAAAAAATCAAACTGCACAGGAAATACTTCCCAGAATCAACAACTGGGATCTTATCTTATTAAAAAGGTTTGCTATATCAAAAGAAATCTCCAATAGAGTGAAAAGAAAATCCACGAATTGGGAAAAAATCTTAGTCAACTGTCCCTCAGACAAAGGACTTCTATCTAGAACATATAAAGAATTAAAAAAAAAAAGATCAGGTCCCCAAAATTCAAAGACCCAATCCAAAAATGAGCATCTGAGATGAATACACACTTCTTAGATGAAAAAAATACAAATGGCAAATATGTGAAAAAATGTTCAACATCAATGGTCATTTGGGAAATGCAAATTAAAATGACACTGAGATTTCATCTCACTCCAGAAAGAATGGCCAAGATCAAGAAAACTACCAATAACATGCTGGAGGGGCTGTGGGGGAAAAGGAACTCTTCTCCACTGTTGGTGGGAGTGTAGGCTGGTGCAACCACTGTAGAAATCAATGTGGAGATTCCTCAAAAAGCTGGAATTAGAGGACCCATTTGACCCAGCTATCCTGCTTCTGGGCATTTTCCCAGAACTGAAAACATCGTACCACAGTGACAGATGTGCACCCATGCTTATAGCAGCACAGTTGGTAATAGCCAAGTATTGGAAACAACCCAAGTGCCTATCAACTGAGGAAAGGATGAAAAAAATACCATATTTTTATACAACAGATTACTACTAAGCTATATAGGAGGATCTCATCAAAACTTTTATAGGTAAATAGATGAGATGTGAGACCATACTCAGCAGTGAAATAAATCAGACTCACATGTGTAAATACCTTATTTTCTCCCTAGTGTAAGAAACTGAAAGAGTAAATGAGATCCAAAATCTACAATAGATATTGTGAAGGTTAAGAAACTGCTGAAAGGGGAGAAGTAACTGGGAAAGGGGAAAGGAGAAAAGAAGGAAACGAAAAGGAAAAAGATATAAATTTGTTTATATATCCATAAAATAGCTAAGATGATTATATTACTAATCCTTTTAGTTCTTGGAAAAGAACAGTTATTACTCATACAATTAGATCAATTTTGCATGTCTGTATCAGGTAGTCTAAGCAACTCTTTTGAAGATAACAATATGCAATATTATAACCGTTGTTAAATTCTTATCATCTTGTTTTGAAAGTCTGTATCATTATTGTTTTGGAGTTTTTGCTGTTCTTGTAGTTGTTGTATGTCTCTTGTTTTTTGTTCTTCTTTTCTGTTTTCTGTTTGTTTTGTTTTTTCCTCTTCAAAATGAAAAATGAAGAAAGAAAGAAGGAAAGGAGCTTCTATAATCCATTCAACTCACACAAACCCTCCGTGCTCACAGAAGTTCGCCACTTTCTCTCGGCCCTTTGGGGAGGTGGTGTGTGGCGTGGCCCCTCCCTCCACCTCCAAGGGGCGCACAGTGTACCCGAGAAGGCGCTGCCCACCCCAGCACCTGACAGCAGAGACGGGGAGGAGGGGAGCAAGGACACTTGCGGAGCCTGCGGGGTGCGGCCAGGCGCTGCCATCTGTGACCTCCCTTCCTTCGTCTTCACCTCGAAACAGAGGCAACGAGTGTCCACGCCTCGCCGGACTGTGGGGCGATGGGTTAGGGCCGGACGGAACGGTGCCGACACACAGGGAACGCCTGTTAGGATGCCGCAGTCGAGATCCAAGCGCACGGAAGGGGAGGCGCTTTACAAGCCCGAAGATGGGGTAAGCTCTGGGCCGGCTGACCTAGAAAAGATCTTCCGAGGAAACAGTGTTATCATCCGACTCGGGGGACAGCCTCACCCAGCAGGAGCAGAACTGCAAAGGGAGGCAAAGCCAAAGCCAGGAGCACGGAGAGGACCGGAGTCGGACATCGCGGCCAGAGGAACTGCTTTCCTTGAAACACAAGGCAGACGATGTCGGAGGCTGCGTGCGCACAGGACACGATGGTGATTTCACTTTGGGCGGCAGGAAGCCTCTGAGGTCGCCTGGACACAGTGACAGTAAGGGGGGGCGTCTTCCCATGGCTGACTGGGGCGCTTGGAAGGGAGGTGGGAAGGGGAAGGAGACCCCGGTTAGCAGACTCTGATCGGGGGAGGGCAAGAGCGATGGAGCAGGAGTTCGCTCTCGGTGCTTTGGGCAGCAGCAGCCACGTGGCCTTGGTCTCGGGGTGGGGCAGGGGCCTCGGCGGTGCTGGGGACGCGGACGGCTCGCGGGTAAGGCAGGGGCCTCACCATGGTCAGTGCGGGCAAGGAAAACCGGAATTCCACTATGGACAGAAGGACTCCGAGGAAACAAAACAGCACCCAAAATGGAATCTCCTAAGGACAGATGGAGACGGAAGCTGGCGCAGAGCAGAGATCAGAGCTTGAATAACAAGCTAGGGATCCTCGGGGCGTGGGAGCAGGAGGCATGGGGAAGCTCTCGGAGTGGGCAATGTGCACGTAGAAAGGCAAGGTTTTAAATAAAGTGCAGGAGCAAAACCTCAGGGAAGAGACCTCGATCTCGTTTCCCCGCACTAACGGAGCGACGGGGAGAACTCGGCGACGCGGGGTACCCGCGGTGAGGGCTGCTGAAGTGCTTCGCGCGAAGTCGGAGGCCCAGGGCGGCGCCTGGAGACCCCGAGCCGCTGGCCAGGACGGGCGGACGAGTGACCACAGGGCGATGACCACAGGGCGGCCCCGCCAACCCGAACCTTGTCTCTGGATGGGCCGCTATCATAATGTCGTTCTGGGGGTTTGGAGAAATTTCCAGTAATCCCTAGTAAGAATGTGCATCTTCTTTATAAAATGAAAACAAGTATTCTAGAAGTTTATAAGACATCTGACTGCAGAGGTCTAAGACCTCATTTTAACAATATTCATGGAAAAATACAGATATTTTGCTTTAGTAAGTATTTACAGATATAGTTACATTCTACTTAGAAAGAATTTAAATCTGTAGTTTATATAGCTAATCACAAGTGATTGCCACATTTTACTACCTCCATTTTTAAGAAAAAAATGACACATTCTAATTATTTTTATTTCTGTATAATATGCCCAAAGCAAGAAATGACTTCTTTTTCAAAAAGTGGCCCGAGTTTTTTCTATAAATTAAGAAAACACCCACACACTTCATTTATTCAGTCAGTGTATACCGAACACATTGAGGAATGCACCAGGGAGGAAGAGCAGAAAGGGCGCGCTCTCCGCACAGAGCAGGGCGGGTTCCCGAGGCAGCGGCACCTCCAGCGCGTGGTGTTCCGCACAGCTCGTGTCTCCCGGAGACCCCGACTGCGGGACGGAGCCCGCGGACACAGCGTGAGCAGCGGTCACTGCAGTGAGAACCCTTGAGCACCCCGGGCTCTCGGAGGTGCTGCCCGTTCTCCTCCTCCGCAAGGGCCTTCCGCCCTCCCGCTGGGAAGCTTCCCCTCTGGCTTCGCTTCCCGGGGACCATAACCCGTCTCCCTGCCTTTTCCACCTGCCGGTGGAAACTCCAGGAGTCCTCTCCCTTCATGAGGCCTATCACGCCACACCTTTGGTCCCCGCTCCTCGCCAGCCCTGTCTGAACTTGCACACTCCGCGTTCCTAAATCCTGGGCGTGCAGGACGCTCCCGGAAGGCTTGCTAAAACCAACACGCAGGGTCCACCCCAGAGCTCTGACTCAGCAGGTCTGACGTGGGGCCTGAGAACCTGCCCGAGTAGCTAATTCCCCAAAGCTGCCGATGCTCCTGGTGATCTTCCCGCTGAGGACCCTCTAAGGACCACTGTTTCAAGGGCATCTACCATGCTTTCCTAGCAATAAAATCACCTGCTCCCGGATGACCTTAGCACTAGCCACACAAAGGGTGAACTGAAGACTTTTAGCTTTCTCCTCTAGCTCAGACCTGGCTTTCCGTAAGTGTCCCACCTCCAGAGCATTCCTGCAGTGAGGGTTCTGGCCCCATTTGCTGAGGTTCAGCTGGGCACATTCCGAAGCCCTCCCCTCAGAGGCCCCATTTCCCCCTGGGCAGGTCGATGAGACAGTGTCAGTGCTCCCTGCTTCGGCATCACTGAAGATTCAAACCACACAGTCTTCGTTGCGGCAAACTCTCACCTGTCCCGTCTGCAGATGACAAGAGAAACCTACGCTCTCAGGTCAGGCTGGATTGCCCAAAAGGTCTCTTTTGCTCCCTCCAGAGACTCCAGCTATGCAAGTACATTTTTTCAAAGCCTCATCTGAACCAAACTTTGGATGGGGAACTATAACAAATCCCTTACAGCTTGGAGGGTTTTCTCCTTCTCTTTACACTGAATCAACCTAATAAAAACCATACCATGCAACTATCTGAGTAGAATTAAAAGTTTATTCACGGAACATGTGCTCACCCACCCAAAAGCTGCTGGAAACTGGGTAGAGACATTACAGGAATAACATGAGAAATGAGGATTTTGGAAATTCATGCTTTGTCAAAAGAAAACCCTGAGATACTAATATGAGTTGATGGACTTAGACCAAAGACCCTGAGGACCAGCCCCCGCACAAAGACACGGAGCTTCCAATTCATTTTCTCAATGCCCCATTTTTAAAAATAAGCAGACAAATAGAACATCTGACATCTAAGGAAAGAATCTCATATGAACAGCTGAGATCAGAAAAAAGGCAATTTACAGATGCAAAACAAGTAGAAAACACTTCAAAAAATAAAATTAATACCTTCAAAAGGATAAGAGCATATTTTGCACCCTCAAAGCAAGAATGAGGCACTATTTTAAAATATACAAAGTAAAAACAGCATTGAGAAATCAAAAAATATGGTTATAGAAATGAGAATCTCAGTAGAAGAAGAAATCTTTAGAAGACAAAAAGACAAAAATATGGAAAATAGATAGAGAAAACAGAAAATTAGAAAAGTTCAGTAGGTTCATGGGGAAAGGGAAATGAATCAAAATATAATGCAAAATAACTTCTCATAATTGAAAGTTTTTATACTAAAAGACACACAAAAATCCAAGTATAACAGATGAATAGTAACCTCCTTCATTGTGAAATTTCAGAAAATAGACAAGAGCCTAAAAACTTCAATAACTTGTTTTTCTTACAAAAGCCCAAGAGTAATGATTGCATTGCACTGCTCAGCAACTCCTTTGGCAACCAAAAATCAAAATTATGAGGAAAAAATTCTAAACTGTAATTCTGTATCTATATCTACAAACTATTGATTAAATGTCAGAGTAAAACATTTACTGACAACAAAACACCAGTGAGACAGGGGAGATTTTTCTCTAATACCACTTTATCTCAGTTACATTTCTCTCATTGCTAAGACAAAATACCTGAGACCCAAAGTTAAAGGAGAAATGATTTGTTTGGCTCACACCTTTTGGAGGTTTCAGTTCATAACCAACTGGCTCCTAGACAGTGTGGTATGGCAGACCATTCATGGTGGCAGAAGGTATAAAAGCAACAAGAGCAAAAGGGAAAGAGAGGGAGGAGCAAGCCTCTTTCCATCCCTAAAACTGTATGCAGGCTCCCTGCCCCAGCACTCACAGCCCCAATCCCAGGACTAGACAGTGAACCAATCGCAGACTCTAGATTCAGCCACCCCCAAAAATCTCACACTCCCCACGACTACATGAGGCTTTGGGGGGACATTCAGACACAAACCATAACACTCTTTCTCAGAAAACTACCAAAGGACATATTCCACCAAGACAAAGGAGTAAGTTAAGAAACAGGAAAACAAAGGAACCAAAAATCATGTAATCTTACACAAGAAAGAGGCTCAGGAAATCTGCAGGAAGAATGATACACAGAATCTGCAAGGGGAAAACTCTTAGGCAGGACTTGAGAGTAAATAGGAGAGTTTAGAACAAGCTGAAAGGCACCAGGAAGGAGTTCATTGAGATGACTTCGTAGGCCTTGGTGAGACTTGTTAAATTTGGATAACTGACAGATTGAATTGGTGACAAGCATATAAAACAACTAAGTAAAAAACAAGTATTAACTACAAGTAAAATGAAGCATTTTACAAGAAAAAAGTGAGCATAGTATACCCTCTTGGACCATCTGTGAAGAGCATTTTATACCCAAATAATATTGAATATTTATCTAGATGAAATTGTGTTATTTCTTTATTGAGAGGTTGGGAGAAAGCAAGAAACAAATGTGTACAGGAGAGCAAAAGGAAACACCAATCCAGGCTGTCAAGCCATACATTATAATCAACGCCCCAGGCATGGAGTCACTGCAAAGCTGTACCAAAAGAAGTAACGATATCAATCTGCTACAAAGGTATGGAAATAAACCACAAAATAAATAACTCTATTAGCTGAAAGGAGTTCCTGCAGAAAAATGGAAATTCGGAAAGAGCAGATAGTGATGTCAAATACATTGCTATTTTCATTAAAATCCTACTAGCTTCTTTTTACTCAAAACTGCATTCATGTGTACCTTTTAAGCCTTTAAACCAGATGTGGTGGCTTACAGCTGTGATCTCAGAACTCAGGAAACTGAGGCATGAGGATTGTTGCAAGTTCAAGGCCAGCCTGGGTTACATAAGTGCATGCAGGCCCATCTGCCCTACATAGCAAGACTCTGTCTTAAATAAATAAATAAATAGCATTTATAATCCTTTAACTTATTTAATAAAATTACTAATTTTCTCATTACTATCTATATGCTTCCCACAAAGAATTTGAGATGATATATCAAAAGAAATACACAACAAAAAGAATAAAGATGAATACAGAAGAAAAATCAAGAGAAAGGGGAATGAGTTTCTTAAATTTCAAATTCATGGTAACATTTTGTTACTTTGTTTCCTCGATTGAAAGAAATGAAAATGTAAGAACTATCCCGGTTTTGTTGGAGTGTTTCTTTCATGTTGCTTTGTTTTCGTGGGAAAAAATTGTGAATGTTACAAGGGTGTCCTCATTCCTCCTGGAGCTGAGAACCATCAGCTAGAGAATTGTTTCTCACTCACAGTTCGGAGCTGATCTACTTTTCAAAAGTGAATCTGTCCCCTTAACGTTTACAAATAGTCTGTTTCTCCCCAAGGAAAACCACACAAAATAGAAGCGGGTATTTTTCCTGCGGACTTACACGGAAGTGGACCGTCAGTGCTAACGCTCCTCATCGCGGCTGATTTGCTGCAGCGGGCGCACCTGTGAACCAGTTCCCCGGAGAGATGCCACTTCTCATCTGGGTGTTCACTGTTTGTCTGAATTTAGGAAATTGGCAAGGGCTTATGTTTTTATTTTTAAGTAATATTCCAGTTTTCAGTAGATACACTACTAGTTCTTAACGATGATCCATGTCTGTGCCTCCTAACGTTTACATTTGTTTGCATGAGAAACTGCAAACATCCCAAGTCATGAATTTGGATACAAAAGTTCTTGGTTTGGTTGGTTGGTTGGTTGCTGTTTTAAGGAGTTCTGTTTTATTTTCTAGTATTTGTAGACAGACATAATTTACCTTAAAGGAAACTCAACAAAATGTTGGCGAGGTTGTTTTACTTATGTGGAATCTGCATTGGCTTAAAAAAGAGAGCAGAGCAGAGGTGGAGGACGCGGAGGGCCCGGTGGCCCTGTCTGCGAGGCGCCAGCCGCCGCGGCTGCGGGGAGGCAAGCTGGACAGGTGCGCCGGACAGGTGTGCCTTACAGATGGGCTGGACAGGTGCGCATGTGGACCTCAGCATTGCCCAGCCTGCGCTGAGTGCCAGGGGTGAGGAGGAGAGCAAGCCCCAGACTGGAGTCTAAAGAAACAGAAAACTTAAAGGCCGGGTCCAAGAGAAGGTGCGGGCACGCAAGAAGCAGAAAACGCGACCGGGCTGCTGCGGAGGCGAAGGCCGGGCTCAGCGGACCACGAACGCCGGCGCGCTGGGCCTCAGGCGCCCGGGGCCGGGGGCTCGCAGCCGCACCAAGCGCGCTGATAAATAGTGCCTGACGCCGGTGATCACCCAGCTCAGGCGAGGAACCAAAAGAGAGTACAGTGAGGTTACCCAGGGGAGCGAGAGGAAGGAACGGCAGACGAGGAGAATGAAGGCGTTTTCCAAACGGTGACTGTAACCGTCCGGCGTGGAACCTAGCCGGGAAGGAACATAATAAAATATAAGAGGACTGGTCTCAGGTTAAATATCTTTTGCACATAAATAGTTTTACATATTTGTACTTTTTCTGAGGATTAGTTTCTAAAAAGCAGACTTGTTAGACGAGAAGGTATGAAACCGTGCAGTTACTGACGCAGACTGCAATGCTTTCCCAAGGCCCGGGCCGTCTAAAGCCACTGGTCAGAGCAGACCACTGCCCTTCCCAGAAATCTGAGGCAGATTCACCCCGATACACAGGACCACTTGACTAATACAGAGGCTGCACCACACTAAAACCGAGGGAACCACCTCCCATCCTCCGTGACTCTCCTACCCGTGCATTTGTCTTTCCTGATGTTTTTGCTTTTCACTCGGTATAAATTAACCTTTTCCACAATGAGTAATTCTGCTTCAGTTCAAAGTCCTTTAAGTGACTGGATTTCTTTCAAGAGAAAATTTGAGCAATTTTTTAAATGATACCCACAAAAAAAATTAAAAGTCAACGAAAAGTAGCTATGAATTTAATAAAGAAGCAATTCAAGGTGATTTCACTTCTCCCTCCTTGTAGCTAATTTAAGTCATCCTGCTTTGAAGGGCCCCAAGGGCTTGTGCAGAGGTCTGCATGTCCAGGCGTATTCCGCAGAGAGAGGCACAAGGCGATCCGTGAGGCAGTCCACACGGATTTCTGAAATGTTTGTATGAAACGCAGTATCTCAGGAAGCACAGCTCATCAGGAGTTAAATTCCAGACAAAGCAACGACCTGAGGTAGCTCTGGCCTTGCTGCCCTCACGCCAGACGAGTGTAGGCAGGGTGACGAAGGAAGGCGTCCCGGGGTGTGAGGGTTTGTAGCTTCATGGATTTCTCATGAAAAACTTCCCAGAGATTTGTTCAGTCACTACTATGGCTCCAGTGGGCTCCTATTCAGCTTGGAAGGGAAAATACCTAATATATAGCTTCTAAAGCTGTAACCACCCTGTTGGTGACTGATACTCTAGGACACCAGGAACGTCTTTGATAGCTGGTTTTTATCTTGGGGTTTCACTCTCGCCCCCCTCACATTCTCAGTGCTCCACCCTCTTCAAGGGCTTTTCCTTCCATAACTTCACCCCGTTGAGAAGAGAAATGCCTCAGCACAAGCTCAAGCTTAAAGGTTTAATTGTTGTTTTTAATTTAGATGAGAGAAGCATAAAAGAGGTAAACTGCTTAGAAATAGAACTAATTATTCATAAAATCACTTGGATAGACACTGATTTGGGGTACTTTTCCTGGCTCTAATTGTAAAATTTTAAACCTACATTTGCCAAAATGGCAAGTGATCTACTACAACAATCACAGTTTTTAAAGCTAGGGAATGCTGAAAATAATGAAAGATGGTGGCAGCAAGTTCTGGGAAGTTCAGATACCAAGGATACCCCGAAACATTGGAACAAAGCAACACCCTGCTTTCCAAGCCGCCGTCCTCCAGCTGGAGAAACGATGTCCCGAATGAACAGCATGGGACTCACTGAGGGCGTCTCACAAGCAAGAGCAAGCACGCAGGTCTGGGCTGACGCTGCAGCTTGGCCGTCAAGCACTGGCATAGCACACACGAGGTCCTGTGTTTGATCACCAGTACAGTGCCCTAAATAGACTGCAGTATAGACTGAAGTGTTGGAAAGTTCAAATTAAACTTTTTTGAACACAATGCGCATCAGTAGTGTTTTACCTCTGCATACAAATAGCCAATTACTGGCGACCTGGCCAAGACCCCCAATCTCCCAAATGAATGTACAGTGAAAGCTTAAATAAATGAGACAAGTAATATGATTTTAGGGCTCCAGGAGGATCAGAACCCTCTGCAGAGTTTGAGATTCTGGGGGCGGGGACAGAGAGCTTCTCTGGGTGGCCCATATTTATTACATTTCCAAACAAAGAGGGGATACTGAGGAAAGTGCGGGAAATGAGCAGGACCTTGGGAGTCACGTCAAAGACTTCTCCAAGTAGTATACTGTGCCAATTAAGGAGAACTGTCTTATCTCCATGATGACACTTATGGTAGGAGTGAGATGCCTGCAGCTGCAGTCTCTGTCTACTTAATTGGGGTTGGAGTCAGGTGTCCTCAGCTGTGGCCTTATCTTGCCCTTTGAGGTATCTCTGACATCACAGGTCACTACAGGCCTCCACCAGGACCAGTGATTTATAGAGGTTCACCTACTATGAACCCACTGCCCATCTCCAGACAAGGGGCCTAGGCCTAGGACAGACTGACAGATAAACACAGAAAGCTAATTGGTTAATTTTAAATCCTGCTCAGAGCTGCTCCATACTGGTCTCCATCAGTCAATGATGCCTTTATTTCACTGACACTCAACACATTAAAAATTAATTAAGTGACATCCCTCAGCTCCTAATTATGAGAATGGAAAAGCCCATTAACAGGTCCATCTGCAGGAGAGCACATTTCATGTTACCATGGAAACACAGTATCAAACACAAAGGGTCCCGGAGTCAAGAGGACTGCCGGATCCTGCCGCTGAGGCAGAAGCGACAGCTCTGCAGTGCGAGCACCTCCACATCACACCTCTCCAAACTGGGACCAGAAGCGCGTTTCCTTAGCTCCCTAATTACACCGCAGCAAGGAGAAGGCTCCGTCTCCCATTCACACGCGGTGCTCTGTCTCTGCAGCTTTTCGCCGTTGACTGACCCTTCCTTCCTTCCGGTTTTCATTAGCTAATCTAACTTCGTCCAAAAATGGCCAGGAGAAGTTCCCTGTCCCAGTAATGAGCTCCTGTGGGAAGCCCTCGAGGTAGCTCTCAGGAGGTTACAGACGCCTCTCATCCCATCCCTGCCAAGAGGAAAGGCGGACTGGATGAGCCGCTCCTCACTAACAGACCCTACGTGGAGGGCTGCTGACAGAGCCCCTGCTGGGCTGGTGCTGGGAGGAGGTTAGGGTTGAGTACTCTCAAGGGAGCGCCTATTAAAGCAGAGTACAAGCCGGGCGTGGTGGCGCACGCCTTTAATCCCAGCACTCGGGAGGCTGAGGTAGGAGGAGCATTGTGAGTTCCAGGCCGGCTTGGGCTACAACGCGAGCGCAAGGCCAGCCTGAGCTACACAGTGCGACCCTGCCTCAAAAAACTAGGGCCGGGAGTTTGGCTCAGTGGCTTAAGCGTCTGTCTGGCAGGCGCAAGGTTGTGAGTTTGATCCCTGGTGCTGCAAAAACATAAAATAAAAATAAAAAATAAATAAAAAGCAGCAGAATACAAATGCCCAGCGTCCCTGACACAGAAAGGGACAAAGAGCGGTGAAGGAGAGTAATTCATTAATCAAGACAATCTGCCGCGGTTCACACTTCTCAGAGATGTTCTTCACAGCCATTCATTCTCTGTATTATATCTGTAAAATTCTTCAATTATAGCTCGCCCCAGAGTCACTAACCTGGCCCCTCTGGCCCCTGGGGCATGGGTGGCGTCTCTCGAGCAGCCTGAAGGCGCTGAGCAGGAACTGCGGGCCCCACCAGGTGACCGGCCCGGCCTGGCCCAGCACGCTTGGCAGCAAACGCCCGCTTCTCACAGAGAACACTGAAGCGGGGGCTCCGCCCACAGATTCACATCAATTAATACAAAACGAAGCCTGGCTTTGGGCAACACCACTCTGGAAATTCATGCAAACGGCGAGAACAAACAAGCATAAGGCACCTGCCATAAGAGACCCTCTGAGGAGCTTGGGCGCTGACCTTTCCCGGCGAGCGAGCCGCACCCAGGCTGCGTGCTGGACCCCGGGCCCCGCGCGCTCCCTGCACCGCGTGCCGCGGCCTGCCCGCCTCGCGCCTCCTCCCTCACCACCCGGTTAAATTCCGATCTGTGAGGCGGACACAGCCCAGTGGTTTAAACTGGAGATCACAGACACCTTCCTGTGAGTGTGTTTTTGAACGCACACTTTTCAAAGAATTTTCAAGTTGCTTTCATCTCTAAGTAACTGAAAATTTTTTTAATCGGCAAACTCTGGAGGCTGTGCCTAACAAGCTGAAAATAGTACGCCCCTTGCTGCCCTCCACCTGTGCGCGCATCCATGGTTAGGAGCACCTGGTCCCCAGGGAAGGCTGGACACCCCACAGCGCAGGCTTCCTCGTAGGATAAAACAGTAGCAGAACTGGGCTCTCTCTCAGGTCATAAGAACTGGGAGCACTAGGTATCAAATATGGAATCTAGTCCTCCAAACACACATTGCTCTTATCAATTTTTTAAGTTTTGTATTTTGTACTAAAGCCAAAACTAAATTGACCCATCCAAATGACTGGTTTGTGATGAAGGCACTCATTTTTAAGGAGAAGAAAATAATGACAAGGAGGCATTATCATAAGGTAATGGTTTATGATGGCCCATCGCTTTCAAATCCGAAGACTCGACGTGCTGCACGCCTGCCTCTCTCCTACCAGTGAAAGTAGCCGTCTGCAGACTGACGTGGACGGACCGGCGCTGTCCCCTCAGTGCCATTCACGGGCCCCGAAAGAGGCGGTTCGGTAGAACTGTTAAGTGCGCAGTCTGGAAATGAGCTGCCAGGATTTAAAGCACAGCTTCGATATTTAAGAGCTAAGTGGCCTGAGTGTGTCAGTTTCTCATCCATAAACCAGATGAGATCATAGTGGTACCTGCCTCTGTGCTAATAAAACGAGCTTAATACTGGGGAAACACTTGACTCTGCCTTGAAAATCAGAAAATCTTTATAAGTCTGACTATTATCCATTTCATACAGTATTGTTTATACAATTAGCTGATTTCATTTTAGTTTTATAATCATATAAGTGACTATAAAACTCAATAAAGAGCACAAAACAAGCTTTATGTTGGTATATATTCATTAAATGGAAACACTGCACAGTCAATACGGGTGAATGGGTGTTTCCTTTGTAAAGATTTGCAGGTACCACTCAGGTCTGAGAAACCCTTTTCCGGGTGTTGCTCGTCCCGCAGACCTCGGTGGCACATGCGAAGGCAGCGTGTTCGGGGCGGAGCGGGGCGGGTGATTCTCCTACCAAAGGTGAGTGTAATGGGCACAAACTAAGAATCTCTCAGGCAGTTTCATCTCCATACCCCCCAAATGAAAGCAGTAATGGCGCCTACCATTCACTGTGATTTTGAAATGGGGGTCACTGACGGAAGTGCCCCAGTTTCCAGCAGGAAAGGGTCTAGTAGATACCGGAAGTCAGGCTTCTTCCACTTCCCACGCCCTGAAAAGAAATCAGCGGTAGCCAACACCTGGAATCGGAATCTCAGCCATTCGAAAGGATTCGGGTCACCTGAGCTCTGAGTCTTCCGGCTCCTCCCCTGCCGGCCCGGCCTGGCCTGCCTGGGACTAGGGCTATGTGGAGGAGCTGGCGCCTCCCTAAGAGGAGGGGCCTGAAAGGGGATCCCCAGGAGAGTCTGCCGCGGAAGGCCGCCCACCACCTCAGACCACACCTGCCATGCTGCAGCAGCATCTGAGAAAACAGGAACACTGAAAACGATAGGAAAAGTAAAATATCCAGACTAAAAATACAGGTTTTTAGAACATGAGCCCCTGAGACGGCAGGTGAACCGGAGAGCAGGCAGAGACAGAAATGAGAGGTACTTCGTTCTCCACACAAACCGTCATGGAAAGAGGGCCTCTTCCCCTAGTGAAGCAGTGGCTCCTTGAGATTTTGCAAGGGTAATTTTAGTAAGTGGCTAAGAGAATAGGAAGAGCAAATAAAAACTCAATATATTACAATATATTGTGTGTGTGACTGAATACACAAAAAGGCTGCCAGTATTTCAAGCAAAGTTAAGCTTGGTGAAAATGTGATGCTGAATGTGTCTGGAGGCTGATAAAACATATTTCAGCTTGAAATGAAACTGTTCAGATACCACTGTCATGCCCAGAGCTCTCCAGTCCCTTCTGACACCTTTCTGGCTGGGGATGTGGCCAGCGGCAGGGCACTTGCTTAGCAGACCTCAGGCCTGGGTTCAATCCCTAGTACCCCAAGACAAACAAACAAAAATAAAGAAATAAAACTATTCTTTCCATGATTAACAAATGTATGAGTGCCCACCAGTGCTGGACCACCCGACTGGCATGCAGGAGGTATCTGACTTATAGACACTCATGTTGCAAACTTTCACAGTTGTGTAAGACTCTGTTGTCGGATAGGAACAAATCCAACTTACAAATGCTCTCCCAGAACAGAACTTGGTCTTAAGCCAGGGACTTACTGTAAGCTGTGCTTGTAAGACCAGCAAAGCAAGAGCCAGCACATACAATGCAGTGATCATAGGCAGTGGTAGGGAAGGATTTCATATTTCATAGGAATGTGATCATATAGGAAAAACATACATTTGGGTCTACATTTTTATCCATAGTCTTATAAAAAACATTTTATAGTTTTATTTCAAAGTATATATGGTGGGCAGAGATGGGTGCCATCCAAAAACTCTTAAGACATCTAGAGCCAGTAAAATCCTGAATTCCATCTAGGAAGCCACCATCCGTGGGTCAGTACTGGATGCAGAAATACCCGGATGACCGGCTGGGAAGCAAACTTTTTCCCGTGACTTCAAAGAGAGTTTGGATTTGAGGCTGCTCATCGCTGTCCTGTCAGATGCCCACTAGAATGTAAGATGGCAGACAACAGATTACCTGCTTTGCTTACTACTGTATTCTCTGCTCCTAGAATAGCATGTGGCACGTAGCAGTTGCTCAGTAAATATTTGCTGGATTGATGAATTAGTGACTGTTTCCTCTGACATCCTAGGACGCTGCAAGTCTCACGCTCTAAAAGTGTGGGAAGCCGGGCGTGGTGGCGCACGCCTGTAATCCCAGCACTCGGGAGGCTGAGGTAGGTGAAGCGTTGTGAGTTTGAGGCCCGCCTTGGGCTGCAACACGAGAGCAAGATCGGCCTGAGCTACATAGTGCGACCCTGCCTCAAAAAACTAGGGCTGGGAGTTTGGTTCAGTGGCTGAAGCGCCTGTCTGTCAGGCGTGAGGTTGTGAGTTCGATCCCCGGTGCTGCAAAATAGATAAATAAAAGTGTGGGAGACCAGGTAAGAGAACCAAGGCCCCACCGAGGAGTCCCAAGATGACAACCACTGTGAGTGACACAGAACTTCTGTGCCTTCCCTCCCCAGGAAGAAAGCAAGTGGTAGCCTTCTACTTGGCCATTTTCATCTCCTAGACTCTAGCAGACTGGTGGGAATGGACGATCTTTCCCTCAGAACTGTCACCAAAAATGCACGGTAAGAGTGCGGATGGAATTCACACTACCTGTACAATTCTGCTAAACCCCATCACTAAGATTCAGCTTAAAGAGGTCCCTGGTCCAAGCACTTCCAATTCAGAACTTCAAGGATTTCTTCCATAATCAGGCCTTATGGGGAAAAAGTCAGCAACCACAGAGGAAATAGTGCAAATCAGCAAAGAATAAATCAGAGAAAATCCACAAACACTGTAAAATTTGGGATTATCACATAAAAATTTAAATCATATTTAAGATTTCAAAGAAACCTCATATATGTACTGATTTCCCACCATGAGTGTATTTAACATGTATTGCAAACATATACTAATAAAACGATGAAAATTTCAAAGGGATAAAAGATTATTAAAAGCATGATGAAGAAATAAATTAAATAAATAAAAGTGTGATGAAGAAATAAGAGACTACCGAAGGTGCCCAGACGTTTCAGGAAAAGACCAAACAGAACTTCCAGACAGGAAATGCTGCATACACATTAGCTATGGCTGATAACAGAATCAATAATGTGGAATTTAGATCTAAAGAACTAGAAAGCATTATGAAGAAATCAGGAATAAATGTGGAACACTGAGAAGATATAGTATACGACCCAGAAGGAAGCCATTGAGAGAACGGGGAAGTGCAACATTCAAAAGACTGCATCTGACAACTTTCTCATCCTGATCAAAGATTTCACTTCTCAAATCAGGAAGGCCAAGCAGGACACACGGAAGCAACAGATGGGTCACCATGAATACACAACACCAGGAAATAACAAAAGCCTTAAAAGTTGTTAGAAAATGCAAATTATGTACACATAATACACTATTTGACTAATAGCTAATTTTTCATAAAATAATGAAGCCCAAACCTGTGATATAATACTGTCTTAGCTCTCTTCTCATTGCTGGAATAAAATACCCAATGCTCACAATTTATTTATTTTTGTCCTGTATGTAATTTTTTTTTAATTTTAAACAGAAGAAAAATAAAAAATCAAAGCAAAACAGAATTTCACAGCAGGTCAATAGGAGAGTAACAATAATCAGCACATTGCATATTGTTATATTCACAGCAGTTGTTTGGAGTATAAGATATAGACATGAAACACTATCCAGAAAATTATTAGGACAAAACTTTCCCCTCAGTGAATCAAGAGAAACCAGCTATATGACTATCTTTTTTTTTGTTGTGACTGCTACATTATTTTCAAAAAAAAATTTCACATTAAAAATGAAATCTGAAAATGACCCTGTAAAAACTACTTTTCACTCAAAATTCTTTTTCTATAAGTATCTTAACTAATTTTTTATATACATAGATAGATTTTCTTTCAGTTTGTCACACAAGTGCAACAATGCAATGGTTACATATGTGTGACTTATTTAGTTCACTGAGAAGTATCTTATTTTCAAGGCGCATCCATTTAAGAGTGTCAACACTCACAATTTAAATGAGAGCTTTAATTTGGCTGAGGGTTTTGAGGACTCACCCCACAGTCAGCAGGCTCCAGGGCTAGCAGAAGGGTCTGGCGGAGAAGAACTGCTTACATCATGGTGGTGAGGAAGCAGAGAGGGAAGGAGGAGCCCCAGGGGGACGGCTCCGCCCTCCCAGGTCAGCCCGGGGGGTGGGGGGGGACGGCTCCGCCCTCCCAGGTCAGCCCCAGGGGGACGGCTCCGCCCTCCCGGGTCAGCCCGGAGCTGCCGCTTCCCACCAGACCGCCTCCCAGCTGCGCATTGGCCTCTGAATGCCTCAGTGGAGTAATTCCAGGCTACATACCCACGACCCAGAAACACCACCACTGCACATGCAGGACTCAAAGGGCCATGCTAGCCTTCCAGTGGCTGAAAGAAAAGAATGGCAATCTAGAACCCTACATCCAGTAGTCGGAGCTGTACAAAGTCAAACATCTGCAACACACACTGATAATGTGAAAACTCTTCCTACCTTTTCATAAAGAGCCGCTGCACTGGGCCAGCCCCGCTCTGGCGTCCTCCCCACGGCCTGCAGCAGCCCCTCCCCTCCCCTGGGGTGCCCCCTGATTCAGCTAGGAAAGGTCAGAGACATCCGCCTCCAGGACCGTTACGGTTTGGCTCAGAGAGGAGACTTGCAGGAGGTTACTGGGTCGCAAGGCTGTGGCTTCATCGGTACAGTCATCCATTCCCGAGGTCACAGTTTGGTGGCATCACTGGGGGGTGGCAGGCACTTTCGGGGGGTCTAGTTGACAGGCATGGGTCATGGGGGCATGACCTGAGGGGCTATGCACCCCACCCACCCCGCCCCTTCCTCTCTGGGTCTTTCCCTGCTTGTTTCCTGGGCCCTGCAGAGTGAGCAGCTCTCCTCTGCCATGCTCTTCTGTCTGGCCACAAGCCATGGACTGCAACCTCTGAAACGGAGAGTGGAGGTAAATCTCTCCTCCTCTGCGGGTTACTCTTCTCAGGGGTTTGGTCCTGGTGACAGCTAACACCACTCCCCCCAGGCTGAGCCTCGCAGCCCTGCATCCACCAGCCAGCCCTCCATGGCCCCCGCTTGTCCCTGCTGACCAGGTCTGTACACCATGGAGAAGAGGGCAGCCTTTCCACAGCAGGCAGCCAGCTGCTCAGGCAGGGCCCCACGGTGAGGCTGACCAGTCGCCTTTGAGGCCACCAGGGGGCGCTACAGACCCTAGAGATTTTCCCCAGGGGCGCTGGGGGACACAGAGGACGACCACCGAGGTCAGCACGCGGCCCGCGCTCCCATGGCAGGAATCCTTAACGAGTGGACACCCCGGCCATGAACGAAATCGGTGGCTACGGCTTCCCGCAAAGCAAGGCTCAGAAGTGAACTTTCCAGAGATTCCAGGAACAGATGAGCCCAAGTCTGTGTTAGTTCTCTCAAAGAGGGGACACTGGGGAACGGGCACCAACCCGCTTAATGAGGTGTATGCACTGGACGCCAAAACTAGACACGACACATACACGGTGAGTTACATTCCCGGCCACCTAGGAGGATAGGAGCAAAAAACTCTCAGCAAAACAGCAGCAAGCCCAACTGAGAAAGGTATGGAAATGAGAGTCCCAGTGGTCAAACTGAGTGTGTTCAAAGGAGCAAAACTGGTTGGACATTAGAAAAATCTAGTCATGTAACTGACCTCGTAACCAATTCAAACAGAGAGACGATGTGGTTGGCTTAATAGATGCAGTAAAAATCAAAACCATTTCTGGTTTTTAAAAACTCTCACCATATTTGAACTAGGAAGCCACCTCCTTAATCTCATAAAGTTTATTTTTAAAAAATGATATACCTGGCGTATTGGCAAAACATTCAAGGATACCCTTTAAAATGAGGAAACAAATGTCCGCTATAAGGATTTTTCTATGCATTATATTAGAGACACTTGTTCAGTGCAAGACAAGAAAAAGAAATATCAGGTATAAAACCTGGAAAGCGTGAAACCTCTCACTGCTCGCTGATGACATGGTTATCTACACAGAAATCCAGAAGAATGTGCACAGGAAAAGCTAAGGTTAATGAAGGGAGCAAGTGTGTAGGATATAAAATCGATACGAGATAACTACTGGGTTTCACAAGCCAGTCACAAAGAAAAAGCAATTTAAAAGCTTGCACTCCCGGGACTCTGCTTCTGATAATGGCAGAGAAGGGGAATTTAATTTGTACTTAAGACGAATAGAAAATCTGAAAAACATCTAATACTTTATAGTTTGGAGGACGATACAGTGGTAAAAGAGTCTAGACAGAGTGTAGGGGGCGATGAGGCGACTTCACGGTTGCCGCCCCACCTCTCCCTCCTGCCGCGGATCAGCAGAGAGACTGAAGAAAAGATAGCAAACCGAAGAGGCCACCAGGGGAAGGGACCCAGGAAGGTCTGACCTGGAGAAGGTGAAAGCCAGCCGTGTACCGCGTTAACGTCACAGCGGGGCTGGGGTGTGCTGGCAACGGGAGGCCCGCCTTGGACTTCTTGGCCCGGGTGGTGATTGCGTAAGTTTTTACCTTATTCTAATTTGATACGCAGGACAGTTTTTATATCTGCATTTTATTTCGTGAACAGAATGTTTAAAATTGATATTTGTAATAGGTTCTAAAAGATTTTGTTTACAATTATAACTCTGTATGGAAATATTAAAAAGACTCAAGTGTGTGGGGAAAAAAATCCCAGAGATTTAATTCAGTTTTGTGAAGACACCAATTTCATCCAAATTAGCAACCAGATTCAATGTAATATAAAATATAAACCCAAACATGTTTGGTGTGACAAGTTGGTTTTGTAATTTATAAGAAAGAGATTAGTGTTTAAGACAAAGCCCTAGCAGAAACGCAGAACCAGAATATTTATATACACGTGGAGACAGAGGCAGAGACAGAGCGAAACCCAGACATGGGGAGATTTGCTAGAGAAGCGGCGGGCCGGGTCGCAAGGTCGCCCCTCGTGGAGGGTCTGCCTTCCTGTGCAAACACCTCAGTTCACATCGAGGACTCCCAGCAGAGTCGGGCAGGCGTCCCTAGATAGTCCAGGACAATCCTTTACTGTAAAGTCACTGCGGAGGGACTAATGACCGTGCAGAATTCCCTTTTGGCAACACCTAGACTGTGTTTCCACCCCGGGCCCGAACCTACAAAGAGCTGTGCTGCGACCCACGCGGTTCCTGAGGTTCTTGGGGTGAAGGACCGTGAGGATGAGAAAAGTAAAGAGACAAAGCTGGGGTCAGGTGGAGCCCTTACTCTCCTGATGGGAGGAAAGGAACTGCGCAACCAGTGCTGCCTGTTTATGTATATACCGGGAAGGATGAGGTCAATTTCAGCCCCTCTGCCCAGCAACCCAGGCCTGGATTGTTTAGGAGCC
>RJWM01017672.1:24656-42704 GCA_004363535.1 Dasyprocta punctata | reverse complement strand
TTTTATGCATGGGAAGGAAAAAAGCGAAATTTTTCAAACTGGATCAGAGCACAAGTTAACACAGTAGTTCCCAAGAAATATTAACCCATTCCCACAAAGCCAATTTTTATGCTGCGGCCTTTTCTTAGGAAATGTCCTCCTTCCATGTTTGGACTTTGTCAGCAGAACATGGGTCTCTCTTTCCTTCCATGTTTGGACTGTGTCAGCAGAACATGGCTAGAAAAGGACGCGGCAAACTTCCAACCCAGATTGATGTACCCTGCAAAATTATCTTTCAAAATTAATGGAGAAACAAGATACTTCCATGACAAAGAACAACTGAGGAAATTCATGATCACCAAACCAACCTTACAAAGAATACTGAAGGACATACCAGAGAAAGATAAAAAAGACCACAGTTCCAGGAATAGTGGCAGAGGGGGATCATGGAGCAGGGCAGACAATCGATTGGAGGAGAAAAGTAGGCAGCCACCGGCAGGAAAACAGCATAGCAGAGTTGAACCAGTGCATGTTGGCCGTAACTATTAATGTAGATGGCCTCAATTCACTAATAAAAAGAAACACAGGCAAAGTGAATCAGGAGAGAAGACCCATCAATATGATTTATTTAAGAAACACATTTAAATCAGGAGGAAATTCATAGACTAAAAGTCAAAGGAGAGAAAACAATGTTCCATGTGACAGGAAATAAGAAAAAAGTAGGGGGAACTTGCCCATCAACTGCAGAATGGATAAGAAAGATATGGCATTTCTATGCAATGGAAAGCTACTCCAAAGAAAGATAACCTCGAGGCTCTTGTAGGTAAATGGATACAACTTGAGATCATGTTCATGGGTGAAATGGTTCAGAGTCACGTGGGTGAACATCGTGTTATCTCCCTAGTATAAAAAACTAAGGGAGTTAGTGGAATCCAAAATGCACAATAGATGTTGTGAAGGTGAAAGGGGAAGAGATGTCTAGAGGGGGAAGGCAGTGACCATTGTTAATCTATATCTTGTTTTGAAATCCTGTATTGTCTTTGCAGTTCTGTTTAGCTTTGTTTTATTCTGTTTTGTTTTGTTTTGTTTGATTTTATCGCATTTCATGACATGGACTGCTATTTCAAAAATAAAATGTATTATAGTAGTCATTATTGATTTCCTATTGTCTTATTTTGAAGCACTGTATTACTTTACTTGTTTTATTTTGATTGATTTTATTCTATTTTGTTTTGTTTGATTTTATTATGTCCAATGGTATAAGCAGCTACTTTGAAGATAACAAGATGTGTTATGGTAGCCACTGTTGTATTCCTATTGTCTTGTTTTGAAGTCTTGTATTGCCTTCATTGTTTTGTTTTGATTGGTTTTATTCTGTTGTTTTGTTTGATTTTATTGTGCCTGATGGTATAGGAGGTTATTTTAAAGATAGCAAGAGGCATCATGGTAGCCATTGTTGATTTCCTTTTATCTTGTTTTGAAGTCTTGTATCATGTTCTTTGTTTTGCTTTGTCTCTATTCTGTTTTATTTCTTTTGGTTTTATTCTCTTCAAAATAAAAAAAAGCAAAATTGATTGAGAATTACCTGTTCCTTTTAGTTTGATTTTTCCTTTTTTATTATAAGTTTGCAATATGTAATAAATGCATTCATCGTAGGGAATTGGTACATATACATATTGCATCTTAGTCCTTTTTACATTCCCTTCCTCTTTCCTTCCTCCTCTCCCTCTCCATCCCTGGATTCTTTTCCCATTGCTATGAAGTTCACCTCCCTGTTTCTTATCATCTGTCTTTTATTTTGCTCTTTAAATTATTTATACTCTGGCTTTCTCATGTAAGAGAAACCATGTCATATTTAACCTTTTGTGTCTCTTTTATTTCATTTTGAATTATAATCATTTTTTTGTTCTTGATGACAGCCAGTCTGGCTGGAGTAAGATGGAATCTCAGGTTGTTTTAATTTGCATTTCCCTAATGGCTAAAGATGATGAACCTGAGGAGGATATTAGAAGATGGAGAGATATCCCATGCTCCTGGGTAGGAAGAATCAATATAGTTAAAATGGCCATACTTCCAAAACTGTTATACAGATTTAGTGCAATTCCAATCAAATTACTAATAACATATCTTACAGAATTAGAGAAAACAAATATAAAATTCATGTGGAACAAGAAGAGACCTAGAATAGCAGGGATGATCCTCAGCAATAAAGACAAGACAGGGGTCATCCCAATTCCTGACCTGAAACTTTACTATAAAGTTATCATAATAAAAACAGTGTGGTACTGGCAAAAAAACAGACCTGAGGATCTGTGGAATAGATTAGAAGATTCAGAAACAACTCCAGACATACTAAACTGTCTTATTTTTTATAAAGGTGCTAAATACATTCATTGGACGAAAGATAGTCTTTTTAATAAATGGTGTTGGAAAAACTGGCTTTCCATATGTCGAAGATTAAGATTAGCCCCCAATTTTTCACCATGTACTAAGTTAAAATGTAAAAGGATTAAAGATCTCAACAATAAAACAGAAACATTAAATATGCTGGAAGATAATGTAGGTAAGACTCTTGAAGACACTGATGTAGGCAAAGACTTTATGAATAAAAGCCAGACTGCACAGGAATTAATGCAAAGAATTAACAAATGGGATCTCATCATATTGAAAAGTTTTTGCACAGCAAGGGAAACTACCAACAGTGTGAGGAGACTACCCACAATGTGGGAGAAATTGTTTGACAGCTGTCCCTCAGATAAAGGATTAATATCGAAAACATAAAAATTTTAAAAAATCAGTCCTCCAAGACTTAAAGACCCAACCCAAAAGTGGGCATCTGAGATGAACATACACTTCTCAGATGAAGAAGTACAAACAGCAAATAAATACATAAAAAAATGTTCAGCAGCACTGGCCATTTGAGAGATGCAAATGAAAGTATCACTCGGATTCCACCTCACCCCAGAAAGAATGGCTAGTATTATGAAGTCAACTAATGACAAATGCTGGAGGGGCTGTGGGCAAAAAGGAACACTTCTTCACTGTTGGTGGGAATGCAGGCTGGTGCAACCTCTGTGGAAGTCAGTGTGGAGATTCCTTAAAAAACTAGGATTGGAAGTCCCATTTGACCCAGCTATTCCCTTCGGGGTATCTTCCCGAAAGAACTAAAAATATCTCATCACAGTGATGTATGTTCGTCTATGTTCATTGCTGCCCAATTCATAATTGCTAGATTGTGGAAGCAGCGGAAATGTCCCTCGACTGAAGAATGGATAAAAAAATTGTGGTATTTCTACATAATGGAATACTGCTCAGCTATAAAGAACAACAAGCTAGACATTTTTGCCCTCAAATGGATGAATGTTGAGGATATGCTTCTCAGTGAACGTAATAAGTCACATATACGTGATTATTGTATTGTTGCACCTGTTTGAAGAACTCAAACAAAATCTATTATATATAAAAATTACTTGGGTCAGTTAGAGAAAAAGAAAATGAGAATGTTTATTATTTGATATTTGGATCCAATTTTGCTTTTTGAATTTCATTTTTTTCTGCTTGAAAAAATAGGTCTTCAAATCTTCAAAAAAAAAAGAGTGTTTTTCTTTGTAAATGAAGTTTTAGTTTTTGCTGGTGCTTTCAAAATTTTCTCCTTAGACATAAATTTGTATATATGTATGCATAGGATGGCTAAAATGACTATACTTCTAAATGTATTGGTTATTGAAAAGGAACAGTTGATACTCATATGTTTACATTAATTTTGCATGTTTATATTTGTTAATCTAAACAACCCTTTTGAAGGTAGCAATATACAATATTGCAGCCATTGTCAAATTCCTATCATCTTGCTTTGTAAACCTATAATATTACTGTCTTGGATTTGTGAAAAAAAAAGATGATGAACCTTTTTTTTCTGCACACTTAGTGGCTGTTCATACTTCTATTGATAAGTAGTTCACTTGACCATGTTTTTCATTGGGTCATTTGTTTTAGAGCATTACTTTTTTTATTTCTTTTTATATTCTGGATATTAGTCCTCTATCAGAAAAACAGCTGGTAATATTTTTTCTCATTCTGTAATTACCTGTTTACTCTGTTGATTGTTTTCTTTGCTGTGCAAAAGCTTTAAAACTTGACACAATGTCATTTGTTGTAAAAAAATTTTTTTAAATTCTCTTTTTGGAGACAGGGTCTCACTGTGTAGTTCAGGGTGGCTTTGAACTCATCGTGTAACCCAGGCCTCAAACTCATGGTGATCCTCCTGCCTCAGCCTCTCAAGTGCTGGGATTATAGGGATGCACCACCATGCCTGGCCTCATTTTTCATTCCTTGATATTATCTCTTAGGCTTTGGAGTTCTGTTCAGGAAGTCCTTGCCTGTACTATGGATTCAAGTGTTTTCCTTATGTTATATTCCAGCAGTTTCAACATTTGTTTTTCATAAACAGTGATAAAGCATTCCAATGTGTATAGCAGCACAATTTATAATAGTTAAGCTCTGGAAACATCCTAGCTACTATCAGCAGAAAAATGGAAAAAGAGAATGTGGCACACATATGCAGTGGTATTTTATTGAGACATAAAGAATAAATTCACGTAGTTTGCAGAAAAATGGGTGGATCTTGAGCCCATAAGGTTAAGCAAAATAAGTGAGACACTGAAAATTAAATATAACATGGTTTCTTTTATATGAGAAACCCAAAATGCAAATAAATTAAATAGTAAAATAAAGTATAGGGAGCCGTTGAAGCTGAAAATTGATCACAGGTGTGGGGGCCAGTTGTTGAATAAAGAGAACCTGGGGCAAGCCACATGAAGAAGTTGCTTTGGCCCAGAAAAACACCGAGTCCCTTGACAATCCAAGCAATGGGTTTCTAGGCAAAGGGGTACCACGTGACATTGTGTTGCTAAATGTATAAATAAATACCCCTACAGTGAGAAGGCAGTTCCTTTCCTCTCTTCTGGAGTGTAAAAGTTCCACCTGACCCCAGCTTTATCTCTTCTTTATTTTCTCATCCTCTCATGGTCCTTCACCCCAAGAAACTAAAGAGCCTTGTGTGGAGCAGCAATAAATGAGAGATGTTAGGAAAGAGGGAGACAGACATTTTGAAGATGGGAATGTAGGGATGAGAGAAAGGGGGATTAAAAAAGATCAAGATATGATATATACACATACGCATATTAATCCACATTTATGCAAATATTATGTATCACAAACATACCAATAAAAATAATAAAAACAAGAAAACAAAAACAGAAAAAGACTGGGGTTGTAGCTCAGTGAGAAGGTCCTAAGTTCAATTACCAGTACCAAAAAAATAAACAAAAGAATGAGTGGATACAGGTGCAACAACAACATAAGAATGAGTGGATCCAGGTGCAATTGTGTGCATCTGTAATCTCAGCTACTGAGGAAAATGAGGCAGGAGAATTACAAGTTTGAGGTCAGCCTGGGTAACATTGTGACTTAGCAAGATCTGATCTTTTCTAAAAGAAAAATGCTGAGGTTGTAGCTTGGAGGTAGAAAGCTCTCCAACATGTGTGAAGCCCTGGGTTACCTTTCCATACTGGAGAAAAATAAAGAGTAGTCTTGATTTTTACCTTGACAAAGTGCATCTCTTGCATTCTCAACAACCTTCATACTGCCTCAAGGTCGCAAAAAATTGGGATTTCGGGTGGTTGTAGAAAAAGTACTCTTTTTATGTATAAAAGATGGTACAAAATTATGTTTAATACCTTTGTAGTAAAAACATTTTTGTGGTAGGAGAGGAGATTATGCAAAAAGTCTTAAAAGTTTATTAGAGAGTACTAAGGAAAGCAAGACTGCAAAATCTTACTGTATCTAATGTCATAGATTATATTATTGGTCCCAGTTCTTCACTCTTGGACCCTGTTTCTTGACTTTGAGTTTAGCTATGTCATTTGCTTTGGTCAATGGCTCATTAGAGTTTGTGATGTGAGCAGAGGCTTGTGATGTGCCTGTACAGTTGGACTTGTCCTCTTCTGTTCTAGTGACCATGAGCCCACTGACCATTTACCATGGCCTTGCACTGAACTTGAACCAACCACATGGCCTGCAGCAGTAGTGTCTAGCAGGTGGTAGACTAGATCAGCCACACCAAAGCAGATCTGCAGCTCCACAAGTACGTGAAAAAATGTTTGGCATTGTAAGCTTCTGAGACTTTTGGAGAAATTTGTCATGCAGCATTATTATGGCAGTAAATGCACAAATACATCTGATGGGCCTTACAGTGGAGTCTGATCTCACAAATTGTGTTTCATTTTTAAAATTCCATGCACATTCCCACATAATTAAACAAGTTCTAGTTTAAACTCAAGGGAATCCTTCTCTCAGTTGTATAACCTGCCTCCTAGCACTTTAGCTTCTTATTTCCAGCTCTGGTCTGGATTCCTTTTGTGATAGCCATAGTTAGGTTGAAAAGTAATGTCATTTCCTCAGGATGTTTGTGTGCTTTATAGCTTTGCTTACATCTTATTTATCTTTGGATATTTTAACTCTTGCTTTGTCCTAGAATCCCTTTGAAAACATGATTTAGTTACATTTTCATTTAATTCTTGCTGTAATAAGAAAGTTTTCTGTGTGGTGTAGGGTTGCATGGGCCTTGGAATAATGGAGTTGCTCAATCACATTAATAAATTAAGTTCTTTCATCAATTAAGCATAGTTTGGTATGGTCTCTCTTTTTAGTTGCTATAAGCAGGATGTGGAGTGAAAATTCATTCACCAGGATGCTTTGTTCTCGATGTCTATCTTCAAATGTATGTAAATATCCAGTGTAGATAAAATATTTTAGCTTCATATGTTTTTGATGTCATATAGACAAAGCCTCATTATAGCACTGTTGAAGAGTCAATTTCTAGAAGTTCTTCAAAGGAATTGTTGATGCATTGGTTTATTAGAGGCAGTACTATTTATCACAAAATATTGTGGCCTTGAGATGCTGGAATATAGCAACATGGGGAAGACAAGAAGGAGGGAGGCAGGTCCTCTGGACCCAGGAAGAATCTAAAGTGAGAATTGAAGCCCACAGAAAGAGTGGAAAGAGGCACTTAGACAAGGAGGGTGGTGGCTGGCGGCACCTCTGCCTGGAGCTGGACCCACTCTGTGAAAGGAGTTGCTGGAACTTGGGGACACATGGTCAGAGTGCTGTGGCTGTGGTGGTGGCAATGACCCTGGAGGCCTCTGCCCAGAGAGGCAGCATTGGAGCAAAGTGGCGGTGGACAGGGAAGCAGACCTGGAGGACTGGACTGGCTGACAGTGAGCAGACCCCAAACCCCCGTGAGGGAGAGCAAGGGACTGACAGCCATTTTGGGGCTGGAACTGCTCCTGGTAGGGCACAGTCCCATGGAGGTTGCTACAACCAAGCCCTGGAGAGTCCCGGCAGGTGATTGGCTCTGTCTGGAGAACACGGCTCCACACATGCCCTAGGGGTGATAGCGGAAGATTCAATGATAACCAGCCCAGGTTCCCAGGCTGTGGCCCCGCCCCCGTGCACTGTTCCAGACACTGGGGAGCTGAGGTGGGTTGGGGAAAAGCAGCAGACAGCGCTATAACAGCACACCCAGTTTTAAACATCAGATATCTACAATCAGCACTGGCTAGAAGAACCAGTCTAACTTTAAGAAATTACAGACAACACGAGTAATACCAAAATGCCTGGTACACACTTGTCCAGAACAACCCAGGAATATGTCAAGACAAAGAAGCAAAAGGCAGTCTCTGGCCTCCAATCTAAGCAGAACAAACCCAGGAGAAGCAAATGCAGAAGAGGTCGGGAGTCCCACAACTAAAGTCTCTGAGGTGATGACAACTGAAATAAAGAAACAAATTCATGAGGCTATAAAAGAAATTAGAACAGAAATACTAACTCAACTAAAAGAAGAAATGAAAAACATAATAAAAGCATTGCTAGGCATCTCTAAAGGAGACATAGATGAAAAAATGGAGCATAGGAAAATGAGGGAAACCTGGAATGAACAATACAAAAAAGATTTAGAATACTTGAAACAGATTAAAAGAGATTACCAGGAAATCAAAAACTCCAATGAAAGTTGGCAAAACCATCTGAAGGAAACTAAAGATAGACTTTCAAACCTTGAAGATAGGTTTGCAGCTTGTGATCGTGAAAGGAAAGATCTCTTAAAAATAACAAGAAACCTGGAAGTAACAATACAACGGCTGCAAGACAACCCAAAGAAACATAACTTAAGAATAAAAGGTGTGAGTGGAAAAGCACAATACAAAACAAATTAAAAGCCTATTTACAGAAATAATTTCAGAAAACTTTCCAAGCATGGGAACAGGAAGTGACTTTCAGATAAGTGAAGCATATAGAAGTCCAGCTAAACATGACCAAAATATACCTACACCCAGACATATAATAATCAAGATCCCAGAAACTCAACACAGAAACAATATGAAAAGCTATTAGAGAAAAAAAAAACTAGATCACCTACAAAAGAAAACCCATCAGAATCACGACAGACTTCTCAACACAAACCATCAGGTCCAGAAGAGCTTGGAGTAAAGTATTTCAAGCCCTGAAAGAAAACAACTTCCAACCCAGATTGATGTACCCTGCAAAACTATCTTTCAAAATCAATGGAGAAACAAGATACTTTCACGACAAAGAACAACTAAAGGAATTTATGACAACCAACCCAACCCTACAAAGAATACTGAAGGACATTTTAGAGAGAGATAAAATGTCCACAGCTCCAGAAACAGCGGCAGAGGGATGTCACCGAGTGGGGGGCAGACAATTGAATAATTCATCATCAGGATTTGAGTCCAGTGTTGTTTTCAATGAGCTGTTTAGTTTGATCTTATTCTATCTTGACCTGCCTAATTTCATTATATATGATGATATAGACAGCTATTTCAAAGATAAAAAAAATTAGGGTAGCCTTTATTGATATTTGATCACGTTGTTTTGAAACCCTGTATTGCTTTCACTGTTCTGTTTTGGGTGATTTTAACCTATTTTGGTTCATTTGATTATATTATAACAGATGATACAGGCAACTGCTTAGAAGATAATATAAGGTATTATAGAAATCAACATTGTATTACTATGTATTGCTTCCATTGTTTTATTTTTTATTGGTTTTATTCTGTACTATTTTGTTGGATTCTATTAGGCCTGATGGTATGGGCAGTTATTTTGAAGATAACAAGAGGTATTACAAGGGGAAAGGAGGAAAGAAGGAAGGGAAAAGGAAAAAGACATAGATTTATATGTGGGTATACATAAGATGGTTAAAATGATTATACTACTAAATGCATTAACTATGGAGAGAGAACAGTTGATACTCATATGATTAGATCAATTTTACACGTCTATATCTGTCAATCGGAGCAACCCCTATGAAGGTAATGATATACAATGTTACAACCACTGTCAAATTCCAATCATCTCATTTTGTAAACCTATAATGTTACAGTATCAGATTTGTTGTTGTTGCTTGTTGGTCCCTTTTGCTTTTTGTTTCTCTTTTCTGTGACCATTGTTTTATTTTTTATTGGTATTATTCTGAACTATTTTGTTTGATTATATTAGGCCTGATGATATGGGCAGTTATTTTAAAGACAACAAGAGGTATTCTCAGGGGAAAAGAGGAAAGAAGGAAGGGAAAAGGAAAAAGACATAAATTTATAAATAGGTATACATAAGATAGTTAAAATGACTATATTACTAAATGCATTAGCTATTGAAAAAGAACAGTTAATACTCATATGATTAGATCAATTCCACATGTCTGTATCTGTTAATCTGAACAACCCCTTTGAAGGTAATGATATGAAATATTACAACTACTGTCAAATTCCAATCATCTCATTTTGTAAACCTATAATGTTATCATATGAGTTTTCTTGTTGCTGTTTGTTTGTCTCTTTTGCTTTTTGTTTCTCTTTTCTGTGTCCATTTTCTCTTAAATAAAAAAGATATTGTGGCCTTAAAGGATTTCGTGTGCAGAAAAGAAAAATATCATTAAAATATATTATATCTAAAAATGCAATCAGTGGGCAGTCAAATGAACAAATGCATTTAAACTCTATCCAATAAAACACAAGAGCATGATGTATTGACTTCGCATTTCCTTCTAGGCACAATTATAACATAAAAGAAAATTCTAAATTAAATTTAAAATCTCAGTAACCATGAGTTAGGACTGGCTTGAGTCATGGTAATGAGAGCATACAGTAATAGAAGAAGAGGGTGGGATTTGAGGTCATCATAAGTTTTAAAGATAGAAATACAAAGAACACAAATATGCTTCATTTTCCTGTAGCTTTTATATTAAGGAGTCAACTGTTTTGTTTTTTTTTTACTTCTTAAATGCTTCTCTTGCAAAAAGGTGTTGGAGAACTTCATTTTTAAGCCATTACATTGGGGTTTTTACCAGTGTGTCAGTGTTTTGTGAAGTCTCATTACTGTTTGATCCCTGACTGCTTGGCGTATGGCCTGGGGACCTGCAGGTCAGATTTATCTGAGAGCTAGATAGAAGTGCAGAGTCAGCCCCTGGCTCTGTCTTACTACATCAGAATCTGCACTTTAGTATGATCCACAAGTGACTTGTATGCACAGTATATGGGAAGCTCCAGAAATTCATTTTTATTTCAGTTTCGAGAAATAGTTGTGTTATGTGAAGCCTGGTATGGTGGTATACGACTGTAATCTCAGCACTAGGGAGGCTGAGGTGGGAGGATTGCTGTGAGTTTGAGGTCATCCTGGGCTACATAGTGAGTACATAGTATATATACTACACAGTGAGACCCTGTCTCAAAAACAAAAACAAACAACCAAAAATTTGTGATGTGGATACATTTCTAGTCAAGGCTGCAGCACTGGCCCCAGCACCCTTTGAAAGACATTATTCTTTCTGTGCCCATGGACACACCCATCCTTATAAAAGACATCCTTTCATGGTCAGGTCCACCAGAACAAATGCTCAGTCACATCACTTGATATGCACAAGGCCCTGCAACTGTGAGAATGAGAAAGAACTTAGACTCGTGTCTAGTTCCCTGAAGAAAGTCAGCCAGGTAGGAGAGAGAATGGCCTTGGGACTGCAAAGTATTTTGTGTGGATGAAATAAATCTGTCTAGTTGAGCCAGCATGACCAGGGTGTGGAGTAAAGGGAGCCATGCATATCACAGGCCCTGTGGGGACTGGGGCAACATTGTGGAGTCCACTGTCCCCTGGAATGTCTGATGCTCTGGGCCAGGGTTTGGGGCAGTGGATGTTTGGCATTGGAGATATACAAGCTCTCTAGGACCTCAGGAGCACTTCAGGAGATCAGCTTGAGCCTTTAGACCTAAAACACCATGAAATAATATGTATAAAATACCTCATTTTTCGAGTACCTACTGTCTACCAGGCACGATACTCATCTCATTCGATTCATTTCTTCTGAGAGATGTCTCTTATTATGAGCATTTTATAAAAGAGACAATTGAAGCTCAGAGAAGCTAAGTAAGTGGTTCTTCAAGAGTACAGAGCACATAAGTGGTTGAGTGGGATTTGTCCAGTTTTCTCTATACTATGAAGGACCCAGTGCCTTGGCTTTTCAGGGCAATATACTAGAAGATAGACTGTGGGGCTTGTGGTTAAGGTTGTCTTTTACACAAAGATGACTGAGAGGGAAGGGAAAGCCAGCCTAAGTTAATGCTGAATACAATGCCTGATGCTTACCCTCCTCTGTCCCCACAGAGCTGGCTTTCTTTTGCATGTATTTCTGGTTCTGAATGTGCAAGAAGGATTCCTGGACTGCCCCCCTTGGAATTCTTGATGGCTGGGTATAGGAGCTACGTTAGTTCCACTGACCCACCACCATCGGAAGAGGAACTGGGAGCTACACTATCTTCTTTATTAAAGACAGAAAAAGAGATTGGAAGTGAGGGGGCCACTTGTGCATTGGCTTAGAAGAGAAAGAAGAAGCATTGGGCTCATGTTTGCCTTATCATTGTCTTCTGCCTACCAGAAAAATGTGCCCCACCCACAGTGACAACTTGTCCAATCCAATCAGCAAGTCCCACTTTTGAGGGGCATAGATACCATAAACAGAGAGATGAAATCCCTGGGGAAGGTCAAGCAAACTATTCCCTAAGACATGGGGGAGAAATACGGCTCCACCTCCAGGTATTAGGGAGTGGTTTGAAGAGATGGCTTCAAAGAGCTTGAGGTTGGGTTCTCTACCCTGGGGAATGTTGGTCTTTGTTGGAAGGCAGACAGCAGGACTGTGTTAGCTTTCTGTTTCCTTGTTAAACATTTACCACGGTCTTTGAGAAGCAGGAAAATATAAACATGAAAGATTCTCAGAGAAGAGCTAAGGAATTATTTATCAATGTTATATGTAACATTTGTTAAATCCTCTTACAACTTCTGTGAAGCAAGAGGAATCTCTGTGATAGATTTCTAAGCTCTGACAATTGGTCATCAGTTTCATCAAAAATAATTCCAATGAATCCAGAGTCTGTGGTGATGGAAGTTGATGTGGATGTTCTATCAGGCATTTAAAGGGATGCCGAGGAAAGGATTTTTGTTTCTTGGTACTGGAGATTAAACTCAGGGTCTTCACCATGAACTACATTCACAGTGCTTTTTGTAAATTATTTTTTTTTAATTTTGAAACAGGGCCTCACTAAATCACCCAGGCTAGGCTCAAACTCGTGATCCTCTTGCCTCAGCCTACCACAGCACTGGCATCACAGATAAGTGTTACCACAACTAGCATGAGGAAAAAGAGTAGAATGGTGGTTCTCACACTTGAGCTGGCACCAGCATTTCCTGGGTGGCTCACACTCAGACCACTGGTTTCCTCCTGAACCTGGAGTTTCAGATTCAGTAGCTCTGGCTGGGACCAAGAGTTTGTATTTCTCACACAGTCTCAGAAAAATGCTGCTGGTCCGGAGACCACATTTCACTCTTTGAGAAATGTTGGATTAGTCAGAGACCGATGCTGAAGCTTTTGGGGAAAAGTGAGTAAGGCCAGGTTAGATGGAGGGCAGTAACGTGAAAGTTAATAAAGGAGGGGGAGGAAAGAACACAACCTTTATTAAGCACCTGCTGAGCACTGGGCAAAAATTGCAAAGTATTTATATGCAGTTATATATTGCTTAATGGCAGGGCTATGTTCTGAGAATCTCATTAATTAGGTGATTTCAGCATTGTTCAAACATTATAGAATATACTTTACACCACCCTAGATGGTATAGCCTACTATACATCTGAATATATACACATATGCATGTTTATGCACACATATTTATACATATACATACATGCACAGATGCATACACATAGGTATATTTATTCAATTGTATATTTATTATATATATATATATATATATATATATATATATATATATACCTTGGCTTATGAAAGTAATTCTTTCCACAATTCTCACTGCAAACTGAATCGGATGAAAATCAAATCAAATTCAATGGTTAGATTCAATATGGTTCAATTTAATTTGGCTCTCATCCAATTGGTTTGTGATCAGAAACATGGAAAGAATTAAGTTCATGAACTGATACAGGTTCTATGTCTATGATAACCAAAACAACAGAAAATTAAACACAAGAAAAAAATGGTTCAATCAAGAGACACAATAAATATGAGACAAAGCTGCTATAGTGTGACATGGCACAGTGTTTCACAATAAACTTTTTTTTGTAAGTAGGATTACACTCTAAAATAAAGATAAAAATATAGCATGTTAAACCAGTAACTGTTGTTTACAATGATTATCAAATGTGTGCCACACAAGCATGTGCTATACCTTTATATGTCTGACAGCACAGTAGATGAGTTGACATCAGCATCACCATAGACATGTGAGCAGTGCTTTGCGCTGTGACATTATTATGGCTCCGATGTCACCCGGTGATCAGAATTGTTCTGCTTCAATATAATCTAATGGGGCCAATGTCACCTATGAGGTTTGCAATCACCATGTGGTGCACCACTGTATATTGTTTCCTGTATTGGCCTTTGTTTTTAGCAAACATACTAACAGAGATGATGTCCTGGTAAGAGATAAGCATAAAGTTCTGGGGAAATGACCAGTTTCTCCAGTGGGCATTGAGAGGGAAGGTGGTAGAAGCAGTAAAGGAGACATGAGCGTTTTATTTTTCTCTTGACTCCTAAGCTAGTATAATTATGTCAAAAACTGTTTGAGATGGGCAAAACACAGGGTAGTAGCTGAATCAATCTGCCCTGTTCTGACTGTGAGCCAGAGGAAGGACAGCGTTCCTGTTTCCCGGTGCCTGCCTTGTCCCAGGGTGCCCATTCCCTGCATTGCAGGTGCCAGGCAGAGAGGAGGGAGGATGGGCTGGGAGGAGCTGCTGTTGTGGGCGCACTGATGAGCACCATTCTCAATCACTGCGGCACTCAAGCCTTATGCTATCTCTTTTCATTTTCTCGGTACTGTAATTGTAAATGAAAAGCAATATTGCAACACATCCAATTATAACCAGATTCTCATCCTCCCAGGACTCATTGAAGAGAAAAAAATGTATTTATGGTTGTGAGGAGCCATTAATCTCTGCATTTACGCTCCACACATGGTTCTACAGCACCTGCAAGCTCGTCCCCTCTCTTGCTTCCTTTTCTTTCTCCAAATCTCAGCTGGGTGTTTTGTTATAGATGAGATCCTGAAATACTAGTTTTATAAGCACCTTAGTTAGCATTTACTGAGTAAGATTTCTTCCTTGGTCTCTGATTCCAGGATGATCCATCCTGGCTAGTGAGATGTCTCAATTTTTTAAAGTATTTATTTATCATTAGTACATGTTTGCACTACATATTGATTGTATTTCTTGTGTGAAGTCTGTACATGTACATAACACATTTTAATTCCTTTTTCAATATTCTTTTTCTCCCTCTATCTCTTTGTCTCCTTCCCATTTGAAAAAAAGAATCTCCCTATTTCCTAGTATCTATCTTTTATTTATTTATTTATTTATTTATTTATTTATTTGCGGCACCAGGGATCAAACTCACAGCCTCACACCTGCCAGGGCAGGTGCTTAAGCCACTAAGCCAAACCCCCAGCCCTAGTTTTTTGAGGCAGAGTCGCACTGTGTCACTCAGGCCAACCTTGTGCTCCCTTTGTAGCCCAAGCCGGCCTTGAACTCACAACGCTCCTCCTACCTCAGCCTCCCGAGTGCTGGGACTATCTTTTATTTTCTTCTTAATTTACAATTTGGGGTTCGCATATAAAAGAAACCATGTGATATTTAAGCTTGTGTGCCTGATTTGTTTCACTTAATATCATTGCCTCAGTGCACAGGCATTTTCTTACAAATGACTCAAGTTTATCTTTTTCATGGCAAAGTATTAGTCCATTGCATGTAAATACCACTTTTTTTCTTTATCCATCCATTCATCTGTTGATGGGCATATAGGTGGTTTCCCAGATTTAGCTATCATTAATTGTGCTGGTATAAACATGAGTATGCATGTATCACTGTAATATGACGTGTTTAACTCTTTGGAGAAGATACCTGAAAGGAAATAACTGGGTCAAATGGAATTTCTAGATTTAACTTTTTTGACAAATCTCAACACTGATTTCCATAGTCGTGGTACTAGTTTACATCCCTTCCAACAATGCAGAAGGGTTCCTTTCTTCTCAAATCCTTTCTGGTATTTGTTGTTTGATTTCTTGAGGATGACCATCCTTTCTGGAGTAAGACAGAATCTCAGTGTTTTAATCTCCATTTCTTTAATGGCCAGCAATGGCGCTAAGAGATATTACCATAGCTTGGCAGTTTAAAACACCTTGCACTGCTTATTTTGTGGTTCTTCTTTGTCAGGAGTTTGAATATGACTGAGCAGGATTTTTTGCAAGGCTGGAGTTGAGTTTCAGCTGGGGCTGTGGTTTCATAAGAGGCTCGACTGAGGTGGGGGTCTGTTTCAAAGTGGATGTGGTTGTTGGCAGAATTCAGTCCCTCCTACGGCATTAAGCGCTTTCAATTCTTACTCTCAGTGATTAGAGGCTGTTTGGATTTCCTTTCAGTGTGGAGCTCCCCAACATGACCTCTTGCTTCATCAATGCCAACAGAAGAGAGAGACACTCAAGATGGATATCTTGTAATTATTAAATTCTATGTGATGCAATCATTAAATCAGATATAATCCATCACCTTTGTCATATTCTACTGGTTAGAAGCAAGTCTCAGGTTCTACTCATACGTAAAGGGATGGGGCATACAACAGTGTGATTAGTAAGAGGTGGAGAGGTTGGAGGCCTCCCTAACAATTTATCTTCCATAATGACAGTCATCAATAATACTGCTAATAAAAATAGCAATTGTTTTTTTTATTTAAAAGAAGAAAAAACAGAAAAAAAGACATATAAAACAAAGACAACAAACAAAAGAGACAAACAAAAGACCAGAGTAAATACACAACAGTAACATTGCAGGTCTACAAAATCGGATAATAGAAACTTGACAATGGTTGCAATGTTGCGTATTGTTATCTTTAAAATGGTTACTTACATTAACAGATATAGACATGTAAAATTAATCTAATCATATGAGTATTAACTGTTCTTTCTCAATAACGAATAGATTCAACAGTGTGTACATTTTAGTTATCTTACATACACATATATACAGGTTTATATCCTCTCCTCTTCCCCTTTCTCTTTCTGCATTTTCCCTTCCCAGTTACCTCTGCTCTTTGAGATGTTCTTTACCCCTACGTAGTATTTACCATAGACTCTGGATCACATATACTTTTCCGTTTCTTACACTAGGGAGACAATACGGTATTTACACGTGTGGGTTTGATTTATCTCACTTATGAGTATGGTCTTAAGTCGTGACGATTTACCTACAAAAGTCTCAATGCAATCTTTCTTAATAGCTGAGTAGTACTCCATTGTATAAAAATACCACATCTTTTTTATCCATTCCTTGATTGATGGGCACTTGGGTTGTTTCCAAGATCTGGCTATTACAAATTGGGTTGCTATAAACATGGGTGCACAGATATCACTGTGGTATGATGTTTCAATTCTTCTGGGAAAATGCTCAGAAGTGGGATAGCTGGGTTGAATGGGATCTCTAATCCTAGCTTCTTGAGGAATCTCCACACTGATTTCCACAGTGGTTGCAACAGTCTACACTCCCACCAACAGTGGAGAAGAGTTCCTTTTTCCCCACAGTACCTCCAGTATTTGCTGTTGGTTGATTTTTTAATCTTGGCCATTCTTTCTGGAGTGAGATGGAATCTCAGCGTTGTTTTAATTTGCATTTCCCAATTGACCATTGATGTTGAACATTTTTTCATATATTTCATATACTTCATATGCCATTTGTATTTCTTTCTCTGATAAGTATGTATTCATCTCAGATGCCCATTTTTGGATTGGGTCCTTGAACTTTAGGGGCCTGATTTCTTTTAATTCTTTATATGTTTTAGATAGAAGTCCTTTGTCTGATGGACAATTGGCTAAGATATTTTCCCAGTTTGTGGGTTTTCTTTTCACTCTGTTGGAGATTTCCCTTGACATGCAAAAACTTTTTAGTAGGATGAGATCCCAGGTGTTGATTCTGGGAAGTGTTTCCCATGCAATCTCATTTTTGTTCATGAACTCTCTGCCTACTCCTATGTCATCGAGATTTTTACCTATTCTGTCTTCTAGTAAGTTTAGTGTCTCTGTTTTAATATTCAGATCTTTGATCCATTTTGACTTTATTTTAGTGCATGGTGATAGGCATGGATCTAGTTTTAGTTTACGGCATATAGAAAGCCAGTTTTTCCAGCACCATTTGTTAAAGAGGCTGTCTTTCTTCCAATGTACATATTTGGCCCCTTTGTCAAAGATGAGGTGGCTGAGTGTGTTTGTAGTTGTGGTTGTATCTTCTAATCTATTCCATTGATCTTCAGGTCTGTTTTGATTCCAGTACCATGCTGATTTTATCACAGTAGCTTTGTAGTATAGTTTCAAGTCGGGGATTGTGATGCCTCCTGCCTTCCCTTTGTTGCCCAGAATTGCCTTTGCTATTCTAGGTCTTTTCTGGTTCCAG
>RJWM01017672.1:0-24556 GCA_004363535.1 Dasyprocta punctata | reverse complement strand
ATTTGTTCTTCCTATCCATGAACGGGGAATATCTTTCCATTTTCTGAAATCTTCTTCGAAATCCTTCTTTAGAGTAATGTAATTTTCACTGTATAGATCTTTTACTTCCTTTGTTAGATTGATTCCTAAGTACTTCATTTTTTTGGATGTTATAGTGAAGAGTGTGGTTTCCCTTGTTTCTCTCTCAGTGACTTTGTTGTTTGTGTACAGGAATGCTATTGATTTTTGAGTGTTCACCTTGCATCCAGTTACATTACTAAATTTAGTTAGTACTTCTAGAAGTCTTCTAATGGATTTTTGGGGGTCTTCTATGTAGAGTATCATATCATCTGCAAATAATGATAATTTCACTTCTTCCTTTCCTATCCTTATTCCCTTTATTTCTTTCTCTTGTCTAATTGCTCTGGCTAATAGTTCCAGAACTATATTGAATAGGAGTTGTGATAATGGACATCCTTGTCTTGTTCCTGATTTTAGGTTGAAAGTTTTCAGTTTTTCTCCATTTAGTAAGATGTAGGCTGTTGGTTTGTGATATATGGCTTTTATCAGGTTGAGGTAGAGACCATCTATTCCAATTTTCTGTAGGGTTTTTTATCATGAATGGGTGCTGGATTTTGTCAAAAGCTTTTTCTGCATCTATTGAAGTGATCATGTGGTTCTTGTCCTTGGCCCTGTTGATATGGTGTATTACATGTATTGATTTCCGTATGTTGAACCATCCCTGCATTCCTGGGATGAATCCCACTTGATTGTGGTGTATAATCTTTCTGATAACTTGCTGTATTCTATTTGCCAGAATTTTATTGAGGATTTTTGCATCTATATTCATTAGGGAGATTAGCCTGTAATTTTCTTTTTTGGTTGGGTCTTTCTCTGGTTTTGGTATTAGGGTAATACTTGTTTCCAGGAATGAGTTAGGGAGACTTGTTTCCCTTTTGATTTCATTGAAGAGTTTGAGGAGTGTTGGCATTAAGTCTTCCCTAAATTTCTTATAGAATTCAGCAGTGAATCCATCAGGGCCCGGGCTTTTCTTTGTTAGTAGGGTCTTAATTACATTTTCAATTTCATTAGCTGAAATTGGGTTATTCAGCAGCTTTATGTCTTCTTGATTCAGCTTTGGTAATTCATAGGTTTCTAGGAATCTGTCCATTTCTTCTGTGTTATCAAATCTATGTGAGTAAAGGTTTTTGAAGTAAGTGTTGTATTTCCACTGGGTCTGTAGTGATTTCACCCTTTTCATTTCTTATTGCATGAATCTGAGTTTTTTCTTTCCTCTTTTTGATAAGGTTGGCTAGGGGTTTATCAATTTTATTTACTCTTTCAAAGAACCAACTCTTTGATTCATTAATTCTTTGTATTATTTTCTTAGTTTCAATGGCATTGATTTCTGCTCTAATCTTAATAATTTCCTCCCTTCTTTGGGCTTTGGACTTGACTTGCTCTTCTTTTTCTAGAAGTTTGAGGTGCAGCATTAGGCTGTTTATGTGTGTTCTTTCCATTTTTCTGATATGAGAGTTTAGTGCTATACATTTCCCTCTGAGGACTGCTTTCATTGTATCCCACAGGTTCTGGTAATTTGTATTTGCATTTTCATTCAATTGTAGATATTGTTTAATTTCTTCTTTAACTTCTTCTGTGACCCATTGGTTATTTAGGAGGGTGTTATTTAATTTCCATGTGTTTATGCAGTTATTGTAGGTTTTTTTGTCATTCATTTCCAATTTTACTGCACTATGGTCAGATAATGTGCATGGAATTATTTCAGTTCATTTGCATTTACTTAAGCTTGCTTTGTGGACGAGTATATGATCTATTTTAGAGAATGACCCATGTGCAGCTGAGAAGAATGTGTATTCTGATGTTGATGGGTGGAATACTCGGTATGCATCTACTAGGTCCATTTGTTCACAGGCTGGATTCAGTTCTGCTATTTCTTTGCTGATTTTTTGTTTGGTTGATCTATCTCTCTGTGACATTGGGTTGTTAAGGTCTCCTGTTATAACTGTATTATTGTTTCTTTGGTTTTTCATGTCTATTAAGAAGTGTCTTAATAGTTGGGTGCTCCTGTATTCAGTGCGCATATATTTATGATTGTAATCTCTTCCTCTTGAAGTTTTCCCCTAACAAGTATGTAGTGACCTTCTTTATCTCTTTTGATCATTTTCGGTTTCAAGTTTGCATCGTCTGCAAACATAATAGCTACCCCTGCTTTTTTCTGGGTTCTTGTTGCATGGAGTATTGTTTTCCAGCCTTTGATTTTTAATCCGTGAATTTCCTTTTGAGTGAAATGTGTTTCTTGTACACAGCATATTGTTGGATTTTGTCTCTTAACCCACTCTGCCAGTCTGTTTCTTTTTATTGGTGAGTTGAGACCATTTACACTGATTGATATAACTGATATGTACTGGCTCATCCCTGTCATGATATCTTTCTGTTGTTGGTTTTCTACATTTTCTGTTTAATTACTTGCCCTGCTTAGTGGTTTCCTTTTGTTGTTGTTCTTAAGACTGTGGCTATCTTTTTCTCTTTCTAGAGTGTCTTTCAGTACTCTCTGTAGTGTTGGTTTGGTGGCCATAAATTTCTTCAGTTCTTCTTTGTCATAAAAGTATCTTATTTCTCCATCAATTTTTAAGGATAGTTTTGCAGCGTACATCCATCTAGGTTGAAAGTTGTTTTCTTTCAGGGTTTGAAATACTTCACTCCAAGCTCTTCTTAACTTAAAGGTTTGTGTTGAGAAGTCTGCCATGATTCTGATAGGCTTTCCTTCGTAGGTGATCTGTTTCTTTTCTCTGACAGCTTTTAGTATTTTGTTCTTGTGCTGTATTTCTGATACCCTTATTATTATATGTCTGGGTGAGGATTTATTTTGGTTGTGGTTAATTGGGATTATATATGCCTCAGTTACCTGTATTTCAGATTCTCTTCCCATGTTTGGAAAGTTTTCTGCTATTATTTCTGTGAATTGTCTTCGCAGGTCATTGGTATTGATCCCTGCTTTTTCATTTATGCCTATTAATCTTATGTTATTTCTCTTTGCATCGTCTTGCAGCTGTTGAATTGTTGTTTCTTGGTTCCTTACTATTTTTAGGAGATCTTTTCTTTTGTGGCCATGTTCTCCCATGCTGTCTTCAAGATCTGAGATTCTATCTTCAGCTTCATTTAAGCGGTTTTTCAAACTTTCCATGGAGGTTTTCATTTCCTGCATTTCCCTTTGCATCTGTTTCATGCATTCTGTTTGTGTCTTATATTGTTCATTCAAAGTTTCAATCATTTTCTTAAGTTCTTCTATTTTTTTATCTTGTTCTTCTTTAGATACATCCAACATTTCTTTAATAATGATTCTCATTTCATTTTTTAGCTGAGAGAATATTTCTGATTTGCATTTCTCTATAGCTTTGTCAAGCTGTTTCTTTATTGCATTTTCTATCATTTCAGAAAGTCCCTTTGTGGGACTCCCACTGTCTTCCATTTCAGTGTCTCTTGGGTTTGTTCTTTGTGGACTGGGGAACAGAGACTGCCTCTTGGTCTTTTGTTTTGTCATTTTCTTCTAGAACCTATGTGGCCCTGTGTTCTGTGAGTCTGGCCAGGCGTTCCCCTGAGGGTTGCGCCGATTCTTGGATTGCGCTGAATCATGGGACCTGGTCGAGCTGGGCCCTGCGTGCACCAAGGGAGGGCGGCCTGCCGGGGCATGCGGGTGGAGCCTCTGCCTTAACTGGGTGGGGGGCCAAGGCCTCCCGGTCCCGAGGAGCTAGGCAGAGTACCCCAGAGTGACACCGCCTGGAGCCCGGGTCTGTCTGCAAGTTCAGAACGACAACCGCTTTGCCAGAAAAAAATAGCAATTGTAATAGATACTCTTTGGTATCTAAATGACAAAACAACCTTCAAAGTAAGTAGTACTTTTATCACTCTCACTTTAAACATTGAGAAAACGGTTCAAGGTGAGGGACTTTGTTAAATCTATACATCTTTCACATCAGGAATTGTAAACTCAAAAGCCTGCAGGGAACAGACAGAAAATGTCCACCAATAAAGTGAGACAGGCAAGATTCTAATAAATACAAGAGGAACTGATATACCTTAAGGAGGAATCCTTGTCAGTCACAGCTCATTGTCATTCATCAGATTTTAATTAAAACTCCTTAAGTTTCACAAAGTTTTCCATTGATTTAACAACAGCAGAAGGTACTGGCAGAAATAAACACATTTGTGAGTGCAGTTCATTTTTTGGGCCACTAGTTGATAACTGAAGTGATAGATTTGAATCAAGATTTGTTGCCCCCAACTTTGATTGACTGGTTTTGCTTTACCTGCTCTTCCCAGAACCCAGAATATGGCCAGTGTGATATATATTCCAGTAGAGTCACCTAATGCAAATTGAGGAATTAACACCATGTCATGGGGTGAGGAAGAAGTAATTAAAATCGCCTGGGGAATCGCCTGTTCATCATATGGTAAAAGTAGGAAAGCATTTCCAGATACATGGAAAACCAGAGGTATGAAATGTATTGCTGCAGAAAGAGCAGGAGTTCATTTGGGTGTGTTGGTGAGTCACTGGAGAAGGGTCATACGCAAGCACTGATAAAGGAGGTCTGTCCTTGATCTAGAGGTTAACAGACAGATATGAAAACTTGCTTGTATGAATGTTCCCCTTATCCCCATATGTCTAAATAATATGCACAAAGTAATGATTTTACTTTCCATCTTATTCAAATGTTGCACATGAGACCATCCTCACAGTTTATCTATTGGTAAAGTAGAGAATTTGAGTCTCTTAAATCTTTTTTGTTAGCCTTCTTCCCCAAACACTATTTTATAACTTATTATTAAACATTGAGGATTTATGTAATGGTCATTATGTAAAACCATTCACAGGTGAGTTAAATTTGTGTGACTGTGTTCTTCATCCCCATCTCATTCTCTAGCTCCCCAGAAAAATCCTAGCCATGGGAATGAGGGCTATGCACATCACAACACAACTGGCTGCAAGCCCTGCCAGGTCCTGGGGCAGTAAATCCTCCTGAAGTTCCCCAGACGTCTGCCATTCGGCCTGCAGAGGGACTGTGTGTCAAGTTGGAGAATTTTTGAGGGACTGGAAGGCACTTCTCACCTCCGTCTCTAACAGTGTCCTAAATCCCAGGAAAGCAGCACCTGGCTGGCCCTTCTCACTGTCTTCAATGAGCCTTTAATCAAAGTCTGCTCACACGAGGACCCTTGAGGACTGGAGTTCTGTCAGGGTGCGGTGCATCCGCCTTGTGTCTCCCTTGTGTGTTGTGAACCACTGAGGCTGTTGCTGTTGACATGCTTTCTTATGCAGCAGGGACAGTTTCTGTCTCTTGAGGAAGGAATCCCTTCAAATGGAGCAGTCTGAAGACTCATCATAGTTATGCTGTCAGTATTTCCTTTTTTCTTCCAGTTTTTATTTTTTTATAAGTACATGTTTGCATTACATAATGATCACATTCCTAATGGGGAGTTGGTACCTGTACAAAATACATGTCAGTTCTTCCTTCATCCCTTTTCCCTCCCTTCATCTCTTGGTCTTCCTCTCATTTGAAAAAGAGCTGTCTCCCTTCTTCCTACTATTGATCTTTTGTTTTTTTATTTATATTTTGGGTTTCTAATATAAGTGAAACCATGTGATATTTAAGCTTATGTGTCTGATTTACTTCACTTAACATTGTGGTCTTGATTCCATTCTGGAGGGAGGGCCGGCTGGAAGACAGTGAATGTGCACTCTGTGCTCCTCCATTCCATCCTGCAGGGCAGCCTGGCGAAGACAGTGAGTGCATGCTCTGTGGCCCTCCATTCCATCCCAGAGGGTGGCCAGGCTGGAAGACAGTGAGTCCATGTGCTGCACCCCTTCATTCCATCCTGCAGGGTGGCCAGGCTGGAAGACAGTGAGTCTGTGCTCTGCTCCACTCCATTCCATCCCAGAGGGTGGACCTGCTTGAAGTCTCTGAGTTTGTGGTCTGGGCCTCATCCATTGCATCCTGGAGGGCGGGTTGGCTGTAAGAATGCAAGGCTGAAGAGAACCTCGAGACCAAGGACAACAGCCCAGTGCACAGACACACAGATGCCAAAATCAGATCCATACCCAACACATCTCTGGGATGCAGCACAAACATTAGCACAGAACTGTAAACACCAGAAGATGAAACTGAACATAGATGCCCCTATGAGCCTGCCAGCAGGCATCAAGGACCAGTAGCCAGTTCCAGTGGGAAGAACCAGTCAGCCAAGCTACCATGTACCTGCCACCATCAGGAGACCCTAGGAGCAGCTGCACATGTCTAAAAAGCCAGCCCTGCACCCCAGTGCCATGCTGGGAACCTAGGATAGGAGAAATCCAGGTGCCTGATCCATTCCCCAACATTGTGGGTGGACAGCCAACATGGGAAGTGACTAGGACCCCACAACTCACTTGTCTGGAAGAACCCAGGAAAATTTCAAGAGGAAGAAGCAAAAGGCAGTCTATGGCCTCCCACCCATGCAAAGCAAGTCCAGGAGGTGTAAATATGGAAGAGATTGGAAGTTGCACACCTGAAGTTTCTGAAGTGATGGTAACCAAAGTAAAGAAACAACTTTATGAGGCTATAAGAGAAATTAGATCAGAAATGCTATTTCAGGTAAAAGAAGAAATGAAAAATGTAATAAAAGAATTGCTGACAGTATTTAAAGAAGACATAGAATAATAGAGGAACCTAAGAAAATGAAGGAAACTTTGAATGAACAATATAAGAGTGATATAAAATTCATGAAACAGATTCAAAGAGATATCCAGGATATTAAAAACTCCATCAAAAGCTGGCAAATCACTTGAAAGAAACTGAAGATAAACTTTCAGACCTTGAAAACAAATTTGTAGCTAGTAACTGTGAAAGGAAAGATGTCTTAAAAATAATAAGGAATCAGGAAAAAGCAATTCAACCGCTGCAAGATGAGGCAAAAAATAATTTAAGAGTGACAGGTTTCAGCAAAAAAAGCAGGGGTCAACACAAATGAAATAATAAGATTATTAACAGAAGTAATAGCAGAAAACTTCTGAGGCATGGGCAAAAGACCTGACATAAAGATAAGTGAGGCATATGGAACCCCAACTAGCCATAACCAAAATAAATCTATACCCAGACATATGATAATCAAGATCCCAGAAATTCAGCACTAGAACAGATTTTAAAGGGTGTTAGAGAAAAGAAGCAGATCACCTATACAAGAAAACCTATCAGAACTATGACAGAATTTTCAATACAAACCATCAAATCAAGAAGAGCTTGGAGTGAAGTATTTCAAGTCCTGAATGAAAACAACTTCTAACCCAGATTGATGTACCCTGCAAAACTATCTTTCAAAATTAATGGAGAAACAAAATACTTTCAAGACCAAGAACAACTGAAGGAATTAATGGTCACTAAATCAACCATACAAACAGCACTGAAGGACATTACAGAGAGAGAGAAAGATGACCACGGTTCCAGGAACAACAGCAGAAGGGGATCACTGAGCAGGGCAAACAATTGAATGCAGGGGAAAGGTAGGGAGCCAGGAAAATAGCATGGTAGAGACAAGTCAATGCATGTTGATCATAACCATTAATGCAGATGGCCTCAATTCACCAATAAAAAGAAACACAGGTAGAGTGGATCTGGAGACAGGATCTATCAATATGCTTTATACAAGAAACACATTTAACTCAAAAGGAAATTCATAGACTAAAAGTCAAAGGAGAGAAAACAATGCTCCATGTGACAGGGGATAAGGAATAGGCAGGGGTAGCTTGCCCATCAACCACAGAACGAATAGGAAAGATATGGCATTTTTATACAATAGAAAGCTACTCCACTAAAAAGAAAGATAACCTAGAGGCTCTTGTAAGTAAATGGATGCAACTTGAGATCATGCTCATGGGTAAAATGATTCAGAGTCACATGGGTGAACATTGTGTTGTCTCCCTAGTATAAGAGCCTGAGAGAGTTAGTGGGATCCAAAATGCACAGTGGATATTGTGAAAATGAAAGCAGGGAGGCCCCTGAAAAGGGAAAGTGGCAGCCATTGTTAGTTTCCTATTATCTCATTTTGAAGCCATGTATTGTTTTCATTGTTCTGCTTTGTTTTGTTTGATTATATTACATCAGTGGTATGGACAGCTATTTCAAAGATAACGAAATACATTATGGTAGCCATTGTTGATTTCCTATTATCTAGTTTCAAAGCCTTATATTGCTTTCATTGTTTTTTTTTATCGATTTTATTCTGTTTTGATTTTATTATGTCTGCTGGTATAGGCAGCTACTTTGAAGATAGCAAGAGGCATTGCAGTAGCCATTGTTCATTTGCTAATGTCTTGTTTTGAAGTCCTATGTTGTGTTCACTCTTGTTTTGATTGGCTCTATTCTGTTTTGTTTTATTTTCTTCCAAAAAAAAAAAAAAACAAAAAAACTGGCCTCAAGGCACACCCATTTTCCCACAAACGATTCAAGTTTATCCTTTTTTATAGCCAAATAGTACAGTACTTCATTGTGTATAAATACCACATTTTATTTATGCAGTCCTCTGTTCATGAATATATAGGTCAGCTGGAGGGGAAGGCAGAGGTACTGGAACTGTTTGTGGGAAGACTGGATAGCAGGATGGGAGAAGCTTCAATTTCTTCATTCTTTCTTACCTCCCACCTCTATCCTTTTATGGACCTAGGAGTTCTCCTTATACTGCTTAGGACAGTATTATTTAAGGCAAAGATCTACAGCTGGGTGCAGTGGCACATGCCTGTAATCCTAGCACTCTGGGAAGCTAAGGCAGGAGGATTGCAAGTCTGAGCCCAGGCTGGGCAGCTTACTGACTTAGCAAGACCCTGTTTCAAAATAAAAAAGGTCTAGAGATGGAGTTACTACTCATGAAGACATGTCTAAAACTTCTAAAAATCTAACATGGTTATTCTTATGAAACCCCAAATGTCTTCACATCTTATTCACCTACCAATAAAACACAAGAGCAAGAGCAAGAGCAATAAAGATAAATTTCTCAAAAACTATTGGTACTAAGACCAATATCTTCTGGGAGGTATCTCTGGCTTGTGGAGCTGAAGAAGATACCATGCCAGGGGAGCCAGCACAGGAATATATAACCCTGCTCTAAGGATACAGGGCTGAGAGGAAAGAGATCAGGTTCCACTTTGAGTCTCCCAACATATGTAGTATTTTCAATGTATTATTGAAAAATGGAATTATTCACCATTGTAAATTACAAAGGTCCCTGTCTTCCATTTCCCACCTTTTCCAACATAGCAATGAAGTCCCCACCCACACATGATTGGGGGAAGATGGAGAGACATTTGTCAGGAAAGCCTACTCTTTGGCCTTTGCAATCTAGTGTTCTAAATAAACCTTGTATAAGATTCTTACGCTTGACAAATCTCAGAATTTCTAATTCTAGATTTTATGCAGCAGGATATCAACTGAGGATGTGTTTGTTGAAGGTAACATATAGCGATTTAAACATCAGAACTCTTTTTTCCATGAGACAAGGATCTCAAATCTAAGCAGTCCAAAGGGTACAGTCAGCTCTGCTGACTGATGGCTAAAAATCACTGCGTGAGACACGATTACATGGTAGGCCATAAGATTATCAGAAAAGTGGGATTGGGACATACCACTTAAAAACTTCATTGAGAGTCAGGCTTGGTAATGCATGCAATCCCAGCACTCTGGGAGGCTGAGGCTGGAAGATCCCAAGTTCAAGCCCAGCCCAGGTAATTTAGTGTTTAGGGAGAACCTGCCTCAAAATGAAAAATAAAAAAAGATCTGGCAATGTGACGACCCTAGGTTCAATTCTCAGTGTCACAAAAATAAAGACAAAAAATCAAAAACCAAACTTCATGGGAGATTCATTAACAAAAGATGGAAATCCAAAAAAAACAGCAGCGTTATTTTATAAACAGTCAAGAAATAAATGCATATTACAATAAATATTAATAATTCTTGGTAAATAAATATTTTGTCTTGAAAAAGACTTAAAAGTTTGCTTGTGGAAATGAGAGTCAGAAGGGTCGTAACAAATAAAGTATTTGAAGCGGTGGAAAAAGGGCTATCTGAAACCAGATAGGAAGTCTTAAAGCCAGATATTATTGGGTATGATTCATGATACATATGGTGAACTAAAGTATATTGGTAGATGCTTGAGGTGTGTCAGTGTGTATGTGTATGTGCATGCGTGCTTTTTGCTTATTCCTACACAGCTCAGTGCAGCTGAATGCAGTATAATGAATTCAGTTATTGTTTCTCATGGGTAAAATGAGGTATATGTAAAAGTGAAATTTGTATTACGCTCAGATTGTTACTTGTGATATCAGTCACATAGGAACAAATGCAAAACAAGCATTATAGTGGAACTAGACACATAGCTCCTTAAAGAAGTTATCCAACAATCAAGCCCCTAGATTTTATGTGTGGTTTTTGTCCTCATGGTCTCAAGATAGGTGCTGTACTTCCAGGTGTTCTTCCTATATTCTATTGCAATCCCAAATATTGAGTATAGTAGTCCAAGTATTATAATCCCTTTTTCAGTCTTCCTCACAATCTAAAAATCCCATTGAGATGTTATTGGAATCCCAGCAAGTTAATTCCAATCTGCCGTCTTCAATGCAAACCACGGTGAGACTAAAGACACCAAGACATATTCAAAGTTGAGGGCAGCCAAGGGGTCCTAAGCTCAATCCCTATGAGGATATGTGGACAAAGGCCATGATCCAAGGCCTCTCCCAGAATTTATTATCTTGTGAAGAAGGGGATGGCTGAAGGATGAGTGACAGTGAGGATGGTGGGAACTATGTGAGTGACCTGAGCTGGCTAGCCAGGTAGGGGAAAAAAGCATCTTTGCAAAATGCAGGGAGAATGACTTGCAGAAAGATCAATCTGCATAATTCAATTAAGGCAGCAATCGAATTGCTTTTGGAGGCTGTTGCTTCAGTTTCTGATATGTAAACTCTTGTGCCCTGGGGACTCACAGCTTCTTTATTTCAAGGCTCATACCCAGTTGCCATTCCTGGAGCTGACTGGCTCTACCATCCTGCTGTGCTCATATCTTTCACAGAGAGCACTATGAGAGGAAATAGGAGACTGTCTGATGGCTTTAGAGATTACATACCATTACCTAGGTTAGCCTTATTTGCAATGTTTAGAGCCAATTGAAGAGAGAAAGAAATACCATAGTCATCTCTGTACACATCAGTATATGGAAATAAGCCTCGATATAAATGTTGTAGCTATTGTTCTGCATTTAAGGGGAGTCACTCAAATTGTCTCCTACACATTCCAAGAAGGAAGAAGGAAGAAGATAGAAAGGTGAGGGGCAAAAGCACTTTCTTTTTGAGAATTTTTACCTTGGGTAGAGGTACCTACCTTTGGGATGTTTATCTATGTCTCATTGTCCAGAATTGTATGTCAAAGCTACTCCTAGCCATAAGGGAATTTGAAGATGAGTACTTTATCCATGGCTAACACCTACAGGTGTATTAAGCAAGAGTTATGACATGTCCAAGTTCTAGAGATTGCTTCAACAAGAGTGTGCCTACTCATTTGTCTAGAAAGACACTGAGCCATATAATCAACCTTCATGGGAGCCTTGAAAGAGATTGAGAACTATATATGAATTTGAAGAGTTCCTAATTGAAGAGTATTTTAATATTTTAATTCTATACTTTCATCGGATATTAATGTTACTCTTCAGCATAATAAACATTGAACACACAAGAGTTATGTGCTGGGCATTGTGTTGGGTACTGGGGATATAAAGATGATAATATTGATGGTGATTTGGTGCTGGTAATAGTCATGTTTGTGATGATGGTGAGGATTACAATAGTAATGATGGTATTGTTGACAATGATGATGGGGGTGATGCTGGTGACAGGGATGAAGATGTTGATGAGTAATGTTCAGCATTATTCTAAGTACCTCATGCATACTAATAGACTTTTCACAAGGACTCTAGGGAATAGGCATCATAATTCCCGCAAATATATGAAAAATGAGAACACTGAAGCACAGAGAGGTGAAGTAATATACTGAATATAACTCAGCCTGGCAAGTGGCAGAGCCACAATTTGATTTGAATGTAGGTCCATGTTCTTTTTTTTCCCCTGAAACTTGGGAATTGAACCTGGGGCCTTCCACATGCTTAGTAAGTGCTCTACAATTGAACTGCACCACCAGCCCTTTCCATTTTTTATTTTGAGACAGTCTCAATAAATTCTCCAGGCTGGCCTTGAACTATGATCTTTCTGTCTCAGCTTCTTAAGTAGTAGGTACTATAGACATGTGCCACCATGCCCAGGTAGGCCCATTTCTTCACTACTCTCAAACCTCTAAGGAGCTTAGTATTTAGTTTCCAAAGCAGGCAGTAAGCAAGTAACTAGTAGGCTGAAGTTACAGGTGAGGTGGACAGTGTTAAAAATTTTAAAAACATAGATGCCAATATTTAAAAATAAGAGATTTTTCCCACATAAATGTGGATTACTGATTTCCCTCAAAAAAAAAAAAAGATTTGGCAATATACAGTAACATTCACCTATGACAGTGGTTGGCAGGAGCAAATGGTGGCTTGTGCCTTCAGCAAGGCAGGTCTTCTCCGGGTCGTCACTGCCACAATTCCCTACTGTGTGCCTCACCCACTTTGCTCATGCTTGATCCTGCAGTATTGGAGCTGTGATTCTTGCAATGTGAAGCATGAAGGACACAACAGAGAAGCAAAAATCATAAGCATAGAGAAGAAAGTAGGAACAACACCGTAAGTCAGGTCAGTCTCAGTTGGTCTTTGGGGTGAGGTGAGCTTATTCAATGGAAGGGGAAGGAGGTATTTCTGGCAGAGGGAGCAGCACATGCAAAGGACGACAGGTTTGAGAAGGCGCAGAGCAACACTCCCTTTGTCCTCGTGTTCCTCGTATTTGTGGAATTCGCCATAGTCCAATATTAATTTGCTTGATACCAAAGGAAAAAACAACCTGTTTTCTATAATCATTGTATTCAGCCAGGGCTTTTGTTACCATCCTCACTTCCTGTTTATTGCATTGATCAAACAAACAAGCAATTCTTTGAAAAAAAAGTTCTTTTGTGAGCCAGCATTTTGCTTTACTGTCTGCTGCTTGCTTTGTGTAGAAATTGATTTGTTTTCTTTTCAGCACGCCAGGGGAATTTACCCTTCCTTGCCCTCATCTCAGTTAATGCCATAGCTTGGGACTATCCCTCAGTTTTCTGATGAAGGATGTGGGCAGGCTGCCTGGATTTGAATCCCATTTCCATCATCTCTAGCCATGTGTTTCTGGGTGACTTCCCTCAACCTCTCTGGGCTTTAGTTTCCTTTTCTGTAAAATGGGAGCAACAGTAGTCTATACTTTCTGGGGTTAGTGGGAGTTATCACATGACAGTCGCTCAAAGCAATGGCTAGGATACAGCTTTCAATACACATGGGCTGTTACTAGGACTCTCTGCAGTGCTCAGCTTGTACCAGTTGCCAGGGAACCAGAAGGGATATAGTACCAGGCCGCGTGCAGTTAAATTTCTGGCAGGAAGGTATCAGGCAGGACAGAAAGAAGAACATTTTGCTTTGTAAACTCCCTTCCTTCCTTCCTTCTTTCCTTCTTTCTTTCCTTCCTTCCTTCCTTCCTTCCTTCCTTCCTTCCTTCCTTCCTTCCTGCCTTTGTTCCTTCCCTCCTTTCCCCTTCCCACCAATTAGATGAAAATGCCAATATCACCATCTCCTGAATTCAAGTCCCTAGTTCAAAAATGTTGCTCTTCAGTGAACTTTGCTGGAGATATCACTCTGACTAGGTAGCTGCATCAGCACACAGGCTCTGGGCCATCTGTACTGAAATCCTTGGCTGTGTTTGACAATTTTTCATTCCTTTTAAAGAGTGCCCAGTGGGCAGGGAACGGGGAAAGGCTGATATCTGGAAAGAGACACACTGGAGATCATATTTAATATGGTCCAGTGATAAATCAATGTCTACTCTGGGCACAAATTTTTGCTTTGTGGTGGCACAGCCAAAACAGATGTGTTCAAAGCAAAACAAAATGAGAAAAGAAAAATAATTCTGGTGACTATTGTTGGCTCTCTTTGCAACAAGTCCCAGCAATGGATTCCCCAAGGCACCTCATTGTTCTTATTCTGCAGGCAAGAAAATGCCCTTAGGTCTTCTTTCTCTTTCTCCTGCTGCTTTTTCACTGTGATGGTGCCTTTGCTGTCACCTTTCCATGACAAATGTGCACCTTGTGGGTATTGAATTTATTCAGCTAGTCCACGTAGCAAAGATTACAAATGAGGAACAAGGGTAAAATCTATGAAACATACTTGTAAAAGCGGGAGAAAGAGCCTTTAGAATGATGTTAGTGTATCATCTCTCCCAGCTAGGCTGCAAAAAGGAAGCAAAATGAGACACATTCAATTATGATTACCACATATTTACAAAAGGAGGCCAAAGGCCAGTAGAAAAGAAATATGGATGAATGCTCCCTGAATAGCAATTTTAGACAATCACATATGAGCTAAAAGAATTGGCTCCAACTAGGCAATATTTGGTATTACGAGAGATTTCCTTTCCTGTCTGTCCCCTGCAAAGAAAGGCAGAAGGTGGAGGATGGGTAGTTGAAGAGCTGATACTGTGAAAAAAGTAATTCTTAAAACAAACATAGCCAAGGGAAGGATGCTCTTTCAGTTAAGAGACTTGACATTCAGGAGGCGATGGAGAGATAAGACATGCAAACAGCTGTTACTGGGTTGTTGACAACAAATCTTGGTCCAAGCCACTACAAAGTTGCTGTAGAGATATGGGAAGCCATCTGCAGTTCTCTGCTCCGGAGGAGGTGTTGTGTAGAAGGGAGACAGCAAGAGGGTGAGATGCAGAGCCATTGCACCTACTGGATTCCTTCCCTACACTAGTGTTTTTTGGGAGGTGCAGATGGGGGAAGAAAAGCTCAAGATGAGACCAATTCCTTCATTGCTGTTCTTCTTTGGGTATCTGCTAGGTGCGAGCATTTACTGATAGTATTATCTTTAATCACCACAGTATCTGTGAAAGTAACATTGAAGTAGGTTAGAAGAAATAAAGACAGATAGGAAGGAGATAAGGAAAATGATAATTTTAAAATCGTTCTTTTAAGAAAATTTAAGAAAAACTTCAGCTTCAGGACAAAAGTTATCCAAAGTTACAGTGGCATTTTCTGTTCCAGGAAACTCAAGCCCCAAAATTCTAAATGTCTTAAAAATACAATAAGACTGTAAATTAAGCTTCTCTTCCAGTAGACTTTCATCCTTAAGGAAGCAGAACTTTGCTAAGCTTCATACATATTCAAACAGTTTACATTTTAACATAGTCCACCAAATGGATGGTCTGACAGTAGAAATAGTACACATACGAGATCACCATCTTGAGGATACCCCCAAGATTCCACAAAAACCTCCGTCTCCAGATCGTAACGTACCGCTCCCTTGAGGGCACTCGCACTGTTCTCTGAGTGTATACTTTAATTCTGCCTAATAAACCTTTCTATGCCTCTCACTGACATGTCCTGAAAGTTCTTTTTCTGTGATAGGATTCGGTGAACCTATAACTTACTGCTGGCTAAGTTGAAGTCTCCATCTTCTCTTCTGGGCACCTCATCAGACTTCATCTGGTGACATGACTCCCATTTTTAAACCAGCCTTTTATTTTAGAATCTTTATAGAGTGACAGGGATGTTACAAAGACATTGCAGAAGTTTCTAGAATGTTCTGTGTCCAGTTTTCCCCTTCATCAGCTACTACTACCACCACAGTGCATTTCTCAAAATGAGGTAGCTGACATTGTCAGGCTACTGTTAACCAGATTCCAGGCTTGATTTAGATTTCCCCAATATTTTCATCAACATTCTCTTTTTGTTTCAAGATCTTGTTAAGCCTCACTACATGGAATCACTTTTCCTCAGTCTCCTCTAGGTCTTTGTTTTTCTTGTTCTTGACACTCTGGTGAGGTACTCATTGTCTTTATTTTAACCAATCTAGAAATCCAGCCTTGGAGAGATTAAATGACTTGTGCACATTCAGGCTTGTTATGGAGGCAGCACTGGATTCCTATTCAGTCAAATTTAAGTCTGTTTTTCAGACACCAGTGGGCATCAGAAACACCAGGAGGATTGAGGAGACTCAGATCACTGGGACCCACAACTAGACTTCTGATTCAGTAGTTCTGTAGCAAAGCTCAGAATTTGCATATCTAGATGCTGCTGTTGTGGCTCAGGGACCACATTTTGAGAACCATGGTGGTAGGCCAAGTCACAAAGTATAAAAATTTTTAGATGAAAAAGATCACATGAACCCAGATCACATTAATTAGATAGTTGTCAGATTTCCATTTCACTTTCTGAAGTGTGGAAATGAATTTAAACTCTGAAACAACTTTCTCTTCTTGACTCCCTCCCTTTCTTTCTCTGCTGCTTTGAGCATCCTAGATATAGGCACAAAGGAGTAGGATAAAAGGATATTTGTGTCTTGGGCCTTGGACATGTTTTGGTGTTTGCAGCCTGGCAGAGACTTATCTGAGCTCTAATCCATTTCATCTGAGGTGGCCTTGTGGCTCCATGTGTCGTTTGGATTTAGCATCTTTATCTGGAACATACTGATAAGTAATCCCTACCTTAGACATGGAGCTGAGGCAGTTATTAAAAAAGTGGAAACTGACAGATGAAATAATGCAAACTTCATATATTCCCTTTGAAATCTGAATTTTTTCTTTCTTCTTGAGAAAGTTTTATAGCATTGATTCAAACTTTCTTCTTCCTTTCCTACTTTTTTTAAAGATGAAAAGTGCTAAAAACAAAATCTTCACTTCATTGACTATTGATTTGAAAATTAAGCCACAAGGAGAAAATGCCCAAGCAAGTCTTATTAAAGGTGTGTTTTATTAAAGATGCATTGTACTTAAATAGTGAATGACAAAATATATTTTTGTGCAACTATGACAGTTTCCAGTGACAGGCATTGAGTGAAGGCACGGGTAAATAATTATTATGCCATCCTTAGTGACTTAAAAACAAATTACCTTTAATATTTGTTGTTTTCTGGAGTAGTTTATAAAGCAGTGACTCCAATCCATGTTATTTCCTACATGATCTTCACACTGGGAGTATTTTAAATATTTCCTAAAAAAGACAAGAGGGAGAAAAAAACAAAAGTATGCAGCCTCTCAATGTGATCTGAAAAATTCATGCAGATTTTCTGAAACCCTTGAAGAATTCATAACCTTAAGTACTCCTGTATAAATGATTAATATGATTTCCAAGCTTTCTTCCTGTTTCATATTTTGATTAGAAGCTCAGTCTTACTTTTAAGTCAGGCCCAATTCACAGTAAAATATGAAGCTACAGTTGTTCCGTTTGTTATCTTATACATCTCTGCTTCTTAATCATTTAAAACACATCCAAACAATCACCAATTTTCTAAAACAGAGAACAAATCATTATGCTCAACAGGCCTCAGGCACAGAACAGAATTCTGTGTGAGTTAGCATATTTAATCATCCCATTTTGGGGACGATAATCCATTTTAATTTCCTTAGACAGTGTTCACTTGCTTTCATTATTTTCTTTACTTCAAAGATCAACTTGACAACTATTTTTCTTCACAACAAGACTTATGGTATTACTCCAAATTCGTCTGATTTCATGGTCTTCAGGGATGCTTTCATGTATTATGAATTTCTCAATTGGCAGTGTTTGTTAGATGGAAACTTACAACTCCTTACAGAAATATTATTTTGCAGAAATTGTTGCTAAGGTTTTTTTTCCTTAAGAGAGGGAATATCAGTGTTTTCAGAGGGAGGATGAGGAATAGTTTGCAGAATATGTTCAATAATACTGTGCTGGTGCATGCCTCTGAGAAATACACTAATTTTATTGTTGCTAGTTTCCTGGTATTTGTCTCTTCTTCCTCTTTTCTTCCTCTTCCTCTTCCTCTTTCTCTTCCCCTTCCCCTTCCCCTTCCCCTTCCCCTTCCCCTTCTCCTTCTCCTTCTCCTTCTCCTTCTTCTTCTTTTTCTTCTTCTTTTATTTTTAGAATGTACAAATTTATTTTAAAAACAAAACAAAAAAGATAAAAATGATATAGAATTTAAAAAAATAGTAGGAAATTAACACTAGGTAGTATATTGCATATTGTTATGTTCGAAGTAGTTGTTCAGGTTACAAGATTTAGGCATGCAAAATATGATCAAACAAACAATGAAAGCACAGACTGTTCTTTTTGATGAACTTACAGAGATTGGTAGTATAGTTATCTATCATATATATATATATATATATATATATATTCACATATATATCTATACCTATATACGTATAATCTTTTCCCTTCTTCCTTTTCTTCTTTCCCCTATCCTAGTTGTTCTTTTCTTTTGAGCACTTTCTTTCCCTTTCATTTTTGCAATATCTATTGTACATTTTGAATCTTATTATGGTATTTGTTTCTTCTTATCTCCCTTTGTTGTGGTTTGGATCTGGGATGTAGCTGACCCTTGAACACTTAGGTACTCAGATGTAAGGTTTTTGGAGGGTGTTGGATCATGGGAATCCAAATCTCACTGATGGATTCGTTCACTGGTGAGTTTGGAAGCTGAGTGTACTGTTAGGAGGTGGGAACTGGTGTGAAGATGCGGGTCATGGGTGTGACCTGGAAGGGTACATCTGTCTGTGTGGCTGTTCTCTTTGTTCTCTCTGCTTCCTGGCTGCCAGGACTTGAGGTGCTTTCCTCTCAAGCAGATCCTCCCACCATGCCATTTCTGTGTTTGAACCCACCAATCGTGAACTGAAACTTCAGAAACTGTGAGCCAAAATAAACTATCTTCCTTTAAATTGTAGGTGTTGGCTATTGTGTCTTACTGAATAAAGTAACTAAGATACCGTTTAAGCAGTGAGTCAATGTTCTCTTTGCTCCATCTGTCTCCCTCCCATCCTAATGAAACTTATTGATGAGACTATGTTTCCAGGAAGAGGTCTTTCCCCCAGACTCATATCTGGACTTTTAGACTTGTGTTGAAGTTATCACAGAGAGCTAGCAGATTTTCCAAACAGGAATTACATCTGGCTGCACTGAACATTTCCTAAAATAATGGTGCAAACTGTCTACAAGGTGGTCTAAACAAATACAAGTCCTGGGGTAGACAACCTAGAGCTGACGTTTCAGTAAAATAAGATTATGAGGGACTTCCATCTCTTCCAACCATCATTCTCATTTTATGTCTTCCATTCTTGAGGCTGTCATTCTTGAAGTTATAGTCCAAGATGGCTACCAGAGCATCGATCATTACATTTGCTTCTTGACAGCAGGAAGGTTGGAGGGGAGCTTTTCCCAGCCCACGCATCTCCTTTTGAAAGATCTATCCCAGAAATCATAAATAATATATCTATTTATATATTACTAGACAGAACTCAGTCACAGGCCATGTCCAGCTGAAAGAGAAGATAAGAAATTTAGAACTTTATAATGGAGTTCTATACCTAAGAGGAAAAAGAGATAAATATTTGGAAAGTAAATTGCAGTGTCTATCACAGATCTGGAGAGAACAGGGAACTGAAACCATTGTGGACCAAAGATAGCAATGGCTGGATGCCACGGGCCTCTGACCTTGTTGACAAACCAGGACAGTGCAAAATGAGCAGAACTTTACCACCAGTTTTGTGGGAGGGGGCAGGAAAGTTCCCATGCCCTTCAGACAATAGGAATGAGGCTTGAAATAGAAACTTTGCAGAACTGTACAAGAAAGGACTGATTTTATAAACACCTGAGTTTATGGATTTAAATTTATAATTAGTATGGTTAGGAGATATAAGACTTCTCAGACTTTGATTAAAACACCTTTTCCTTCCAGTTAAACAACATGGTTTGATTAATTGAATTCATTGTAAAATTGCAACATGTTGGAGGACTTGAATATTTTTCTAAAATGATCCACTGCTTGTCAAGGATAGAGTTGTATTTTTTGAGAGTTGTATATTTTATCTCTGCTTAATGCCTGACGAACTTATGTACTCTGTTTATCTTTGTTGAATGAAAAGTGACAGCAATCTAAGATATTTTTCATGTCAATTTGTGTGCCTCTGTATAGTTAGATTCTTCTTCAGATGCAAGTAACATAAATTAAAGTCAAAATAATTAAGAGAAAATGTAACTATTGGTTCATAATTTAAATCATGAGAAGCAGGTATAACTCTAGGGGTTCAGTCTATAGAACCCCTATATATCCAGGGGCTCAGTGATCTCATTAGAATAAGGTCTTGTGTTCTTCATTGAAGTTTTCCTTATATTGAATCCCTTCTTAAACTTTCTGCTCGCTGTGGCAGAGTAACTACTAAAAGGGCCAAGAAAAAATATCCTTCTGGTTTTGAGATTAGTGGGTAAGGTCACCTTTTCTCAGACATCTGTAACAATTGTCACTCATCTAAGTCTCCTTTGACTTGTGATCAGTATCCTCATTAGAGTGTGATGCTCTCCAAGCCTTGAGACTCATTCCTATTGTGTCGGTCAGGATCCAAAATAACACTCCAGTTATTTTGACTAGAATAATTTAATACAGGAAGGTGAAATGCAGTCTACTTACTGTTTTTTTTAAATAAAGTGTTACTGAACACAGATATATTAATAAGTTTAAGAATTGCTGATGGTTGTTTCTATGCTAAAATGATATGGTGGCATTGCTCCAACAGAGACTGAGTGATCTGCAAACCTAAAATATTTTCTATCTGACCAATTCCAGGAAAAGTTTATTGAATCTTAGTTCTATATAAAGAAAGAACAACAGGCTGAAATCCTGAGAATGAAGAAGAGAACAGTAAGGCCTCATACCCTTAGGAAGCAACTACCTCCAGGGTGGAAGGAACGAAGGAAAATGACTAGAGTTATTAAAATTTAGAAGCTGAAAAAAGAGTCCTACAGAGTTGAAATTACAGACTTCCAGGAAGGAATGTGTTTGGCCTGGTTTTGAAGCTGTTGAAGAGGCTCAGCAAGCTGGTTCTGTCAGTATTGAAAAAGTTGCAAACCGTGACCTACTACTGTGTCTGGAATAAACCACCGGTGCAGAGGCAAAAGAACATCAGTGGCTGAGCCTGATCAGAACAAGAAAAAGTGTGTCATTTCTTCCTCCTCCAGCCTTCCAGTCTCCTTGGTGGTAGAGTGTAAGGGGGAGCAGAAGGGAAGGAGAAATATGGCTGTATAATCCTGGCCCCATCAAAGCAGACTATGGAAGTGTGGACTTGAACTCGAAATGCAATATCTTGAAAACTGGCAAAATCCACTTTTTGGCATTCATTATCGATTCACAGTTTTCTATATGTATTTAAACATCAGCCAAGAACACAACTCTGTGCTTCTACCTAGCAGCATACAGCTATCCCTTTATTTAAACAAATACCGTCTGTCCTAAAGGAGAAGATTCAAGATTCCAGTAATCACTGTATCCATCTTTGGGCTATGTTAAATGCTCTCTAAAATCATAGTCCCATTAGGACATCCAGTTACTTGAATCTATAAAATTGCAGGTTACTAACAAGAATTGTGTAAGTTCTTAGAGGAAGAAGAGAAGAAGAAATTAGAACACAACATAACACACACACTCTACAAAACAGATATTCATAATTTCTGCAGTGCTTGGTTATGTAACCAGTCAAAAGTGTGTATATATATATATATATATATATATATATATATATATATATATATTTGCTACTTTACTATGTTTCTCTGTCTTTGACTAAGATCTCAACTGGAAGTATACTTTACCTGGTGATTAAACTGAAAGTTTTATTACTGAAGGATGATTCTCACTGAACCTGTCTTGTGTTTCTATTACTATTGTTTTAGTTTTCCATGGAAATACTGAGAACCCCACAGAATCTTCTGGTCCAGATGTAAATCTTCTTGCTCTTATGGTATAGCACAAATCCTACCTCCCCTAGATGGTGGAATTCAATCTCCCAAGTAGAGATACTTCCTTCTGTCCTTGGTATAAGGAAACAAAACCTCCAGGTGATATTCTCATCTTCTAATTCCATGGAATAATTGCATCTCCTGATGGAAGCAATTCTCTCATTGGGACTAAACTCTCCAAAGCAACAGAGCTTAACATTTCTGGGATGGGAAGCAAAGTGCTTCAGATGGGTCACTGGGTGAAGTAGTGAGAAAAGATACACTCACTTTCATCCTTGATTCCTGGCCTCATGCAGTCCAACTTTGGGATATACATGGGTTGCTGAATCAAAGCATATGCTGCACCCTGTATATAGAACTCCATCATTTCTGGGTACTGGCTTCTCAAAGGCTCTGTAACTAAATCTTTTGGAGGATATCCCTCCATTGTTAGACCAGTTGTTCCTAGATGGTAAAGTTCATGGCCAGGCCAATGAATTCTATGGTTATGAGTGTAGTGATAGATTTATTTTTGTTTCTTGATCAGGGTAATATTATGACAATGAATAAAATATTCTATGGGTTTGTGGGTGGTGATGCTGGCAGAAGCACTATGTAGAGAGAAAATGAACTCATATAGGACATGTATCTATTTCAGCAAGGATGAATCTCTGACCTTTTCATAATGGAAGGGGTTCATTAGTTGGTTGACTGGTTTTTCCAAGGAATGGGATAATGCTGAACTTCAGTTTGGTGTTGGCAGTTGATTGGTTAGTCGTCTGGATAGCCATGTTGTTGAGTTCATCCAAGTTCTTTATCCTTACCAACCTGGAAGGTTTGCACATGGATCCACTGAGCAAACACTTGGGTGGTTGGGGAAAGAGGCAGACCAACATCTATAGAGCTTGCTTTCTTATCTACCAGGCTATTGATAATCATCTATCTTGTGGATTTGTGTTTCATACACAACATTCTGAAGTTATTTCAAGATATCCATACATATACCCTTTCTGTAGACCTTGTCACCAGCCTTCCAAATCTGGTCTTTCTTAGAACCTGGCATTCAGTCAAATCACTAGCAACTGCACATGTATTGGTGTAGCTCATGGATTTCAATTCTCTCTGGGTCTGCACAAAGTGGATAAGCAAATGTTCTGTTCATTCTCTGACCACTGGAGGATTCTGATTCCCTGCTGTCCTTCTGGACCTTTTCTGATTCAGGTTGTAATACTGTACTTATCCCTTTCTGTGGGTACCAGTAATTGCCTAGCCCCTGCCTTTTGTCTTGTCATTCCTTATCACATCCATTTTTCAAGACTTTGGCTGAACTTAGAATGCCCTTTCTTCTCTGCCTTCTTATAAATGAGCTCCAAACAACACTGTATCTAGTTGACTCTATTCCTGGGGCACATGGCACACTCTCTGCTATGATACTTGATTTACGACTTTTATTATTTACTCTATAAATAATAAATACTATTTGTGACTGAAGTATTACCTGGAATCACCTGATCTGCTTAAAATTCAGAGCATATTCTCTTGATCTGCAGCCCCTCCTCAAAATGCCCAAAATGCCTCCAAAACCCTCCTCAAAATATTTGGACATTTTAAATAGCTTACGTTCCCTACCTCTATTTTTAAATACAAATTTTGCATATTTTCTCTGATTTTTATAATGCTAATCTGATGTGAAGTTAAACTGTCTTCATTGCATAGCATGCTATTTTAGATCCAGTTTTTTTCCTTTACCAAGCTTTTTCTTTGTAAATATTAGTAGTTCACAAACTTTTTCTATAAAGAGCCAGATAGTAGATAATTTCATCATCGGGAGGCTTGTGCCTCCTTTGGTACTACTTAGCTTTAGTGTCATAGTGCAGAAACAGCTATAGATCACTAGCAAGCAATTGGACATGTCTGTGTTTTGATAAAACTTTATTTATAGAAACAGGTGGTGGGCCAGATTTGGTTGGTCCATACATACTAGTAAGAAGGCTATGGGTCTGGATATATAAGGTTTTACTTTTATTCTTGTCTTTTATTCTTTTTTTCATAATTTTTTTCTGCTGATTTTGAAAACTTTAGTTTTTTAAAAATACAATTGTATTGGCTAATAATGTCCCCTCTTGAACTCCCTCCTTGTCTTTCATCTTGACTAGATCTCATCCTTGGCCAGCTCTTTTTGGACTGCTGAACCCAGTTCAGTAAAAATTCTGCTATGCCTGTTTAGCAAGCATTCCTCCACCATCGATACCTAACCAAGTTGCTTGGAATAATTTTCTATTCATTGACTCCTTCAATCCACCCATTAGCTGTCATCCCCAAGTGTCCCTGTAGTATTGAACTGAGTCCAATCTTTTTCTACTACTGCAAAGTCTTGGTACTTACTGTCTTAAATAGTCTTCCTTGCCTTTTTAACTTGTTCATTGTAATTCTTCTTTGACACACCCTAAATTTTTTTATTCTTAATATCTTTATTTTGTTTAAGAGCTATGTTAAATAATAGTAGTTTTTTTAAGAGAATAAGACAAAACAAAACAAAACAGGATAAAGCAAATCAGAACAGAACAAAACAATGCAAGCAATATTGGACTTCAAAACAAGAAAATAGGAAATCAACAGTGGCTACCATAATGTCT